>CM076657.1:4375485-4396946 GCA_038496675.1 Rachycentron canadum | reverse complement strand
AGTAGGGACATTTTCCCATAGACTTCAATACAATCTGACTTCTTTAACAACCGGTGGAGTCGCCCCCTGATGGTCATTAGAGAGAATGAAGGTTTAAGGCTCTTCAGCATTGGCTTCACTTTCATTTTTATAAACAGCCTAAAGTCTCCACTCCACTCAGATAAACATAAATCCAACTGAATCCCACAAGACTGTTTATGATGCTACACGCTAAGTCATCGCATCATTACTCATTGAATTTTATCAAATTCATTTTCTGCCTCTGCTTTTTTTTGTTCTTGCACTTGTCTTTTTGATGAAATGAGTGTAAACAGTAAAATGGACATTAAATGTCCCATGATATGTTTCTTCACTTCTCCCCAAGGCGTCAACTCTGATAATTCAAAGATCCAAACAGGTGCAGATGAATCATCCGATCAGTGTCGTTCTGATAATAATCTGGTTCAGGATTAGGAACAAACTCATGTTATCAATGTTTCCATCATCTCTCCATCACAGTCATCCTTTACCTCTGCTTGTTTGTCGCCTGTTTGGTTTCCATGGAACTGATTGACAGGCGGTCCAGAGGTGCGTTGTTGCCGGGGAAACTCCTCTTCCTCTTTGGCTCCATGACATCATTCTCCATCCGCACCAGGTGATCCAATCGGAGCAGCTTCGCCGTTAGCTCCTCTCCTGGCTTCACCCCTCCAGGACGGGGCCGAAGAGCCGGCAGAGGCCTCAACACGGCTCGGTCTACACGCTGGAACATGAAGACAGGACAGGACGAGAATATGTGCTGAAGCTAAGACTGAATAGGATAAGGCAGCGGAATTAAAGGGAGCTTTATATTAAAATTGATGAAAGGTGGGATCGGTGTATGAAACTGAAGAAGGTTGGGTTGAAGAGTTGTCTGCTTGTCATGAAAATGTAGATGTTTAAATTCCCATTATCACTTGAGGAACTCCCTGACAGCTGGGTGACTCCATCTGCTGATGAAGACCACGATAGGACTGAAGGCTCTGGAGCAGCCACTAAACAGTCTTGAACTTCAATGATGATGATGACGTCTAGACTAGGACAGGTCTATATACTGGAACAAGATTAGGAGGAAGATGTCAGGGTGTGATTACACGCTGAAATAAAAGGACAGGATAGGTCTATAGTCTTAAAATAAATGCTTTCAGAACACAAGGGCAGTTTATGGTTTACTTCTCTATGCGTTTTCTTAATCTAGTGTAGAGTGAATTGTTAATTTTAATAATTTTACAGTGTTTGTCCTCAAACTTCTCCTTGGGGTCAAATGGTTGATAGTTATTCCTGCTAACAGCTGTCAGGTTTTTTCTCCAGCTGCGCTGTAAATGACAGAGATGAGCATTTTAATCTGAGCAGGTGTGTAAAACACTATTTTTTACAGTTTATTGTTTCCTAGAGGCAAAGTTTGGAGGAGGTGAAGGGCTTCATTCCACATGAAAACACCTTAATCCACCTTAAATGAATATCTCTGCACATGCATATGGTCTACAAACGAATGGCTCATCAGTTTCTTCAGTCCGAAGCTTTCCAGAGCCACGTCATCAGAGAGAAACTCTGAGGAGCACGCTGGTAACCAGGTCACGTAACACCACAGCTCAGAGGAACACCAGCCACTGCAGCTGGACTTTAACCCAGACAGAATGAATACAGCCATATCATCATCCATCTGGTCCCGTTGACCTCTGCTGGAGGTCCAGCCTCGGCTGGAGTCTGGGGCAGACCAGTGAACTCTCACTGTTTAATTAAAACAGAGCTGTCTGCAGTGTCACTGCAGTAAACAGGGGAGGGGCAGTGTTTGGTCCTTGGGTAGGAGGTAGTTAAACATTCAGAATCATGAACCATGACTGTAAACTAGTTCATTGATGTCCTCAGTAACATCAGGGCTGATGGGAAATCCTCCACATGTTGTTTTCCATAAGGGAGTCTCCGTTTAGAAAACAGTGACCAGCAAAGAAAAGCCACCCACCCTGCTTCGCTTCACTGTTTTCCTACGTCAGGACTCCATGTTGTGCATCACCTCTTACGTCACGACCCTGACAGCGAGCAGTTTCTGACTTCCTGTCCACCCGCTGCCTCCAATGAGTCAGACGATCGGGTTTCCTCCAGACTAAACAGAGACCACCTTGAGGTTTCTGTCCTGCAGCCGGTCGGACCTCAGGGCTCTGATGTTACATCACCTGATATTGGCACAGAGGCCCCCTGAGGGAGGGGCCGTTTGATTTGGCCCTTTGTATGATTTGATAGGACACAATCTGATATGCTGCCTCACTGTCTGATCCTGACTCTGGTCCAGGTCTGATGAGTCTGAGAGTTATTTAGTTGCACCAGTAAAACACAGGTATCAACAGAAACTAGTCTCAGTTCAGTGATGTTTTGAGGATCCAAAGTCCATAAAGGAGGCTGACAAGCCATCTGTAAACAAACAGTGTCAGTCTTGAGAATAAAACTATATGTATATGAATATATATGTGTGTGTGTGTGTATGTATGTCACACATCACACATTGTAACACTGTGACAAATTTTCTCATGTCTATGTCTATATTGTTGTGTGTAATATGGCATCTATTTGATTTGCTTTAGCCCTGTGTCACTGTGTGTGCGCGTGTGTGTGTGTGTGTGTGTGTCTGACCTGAGGTTGATGTTGGACTCTGAAGCTGTCGACACTGCAGTGCAGCAGTGTGACGGACAGCAGAAAGGAGAACAGCAAACAGCTACAGAACTGCATCTGCAACAACAACAACATGAACTCATCATCGATCAGATGTGATGATCAAACTTCAGCTTGGTGTCAGAGCAGCGGTGAGTTTGTGGTTCCTTGTAAAACTCAGGTGTGCTTTTTTGCAATGTACAGTTCTGATCTTTATACCAATCCTGACACATCACAGGTCATTATTAATGTACAATCATCAGCTATAACATTATGACCCTGGCAGGTGAAGTGAATAACATTGGTTACCATGGTTACCCGTCAGTGGTGGATCTATCAGGCAGCAGCTGAACATTTAGTCCTGAAGTTGATGTTGAAGCAGGAGAAATGGTCAAGTGTGAGGATGTGAGGGACTTTGACTTTGACCAAACTGTGATGAGACGACTGAGTCAGAGCTTCTCCAACACTGCAGCTCTGTGGGATGTTCCTGGGCTGCAGTGGTCAGGACCTACCAGAAGTGGTCCAAGGAGGGAGAACCACTGGACCACAGACAGGGTCAGGGGTCAAGGCTCAGTGATGGTGGTGGGGAGTGAAGGCTGGACTGAAGAAGAGCTACTGTAGCTCAAAGTGCTGAAGAAGTTCATGCTGGTTCTGGTAGAAAGGTGTCAGAACACAGAGCATCACAGTTTGTTGTGTATGGGGCTGTGTAGCCTCAGACCGGTCAGGGTGTCCATGCTGACCCCTGTCCACCACCAGAAGATCCTACAATGGACACATGAGCATCAGAACTGGACCATGGAGCAATGAAGAAGGTGGTCTGGGGAAGACATGGCACCAGGATGCATTATGGGAAGAAGCAGCTGGTGGAGTCAGTGTGATGCTGTGGTCAATGTCCTGCTGGGAAACCTTGGGTCCATTCATGTGGATGTTCCTTTGACTCGTCCCACCTCCCTAAACATGGTTCAGACCAAGTCCCCCCCTTCATGGAAACAGTCTTCCCTAATGGCAGTGGCCTCTTTCAGCAGGATAATGCTCCCTGTCACTGCAACAATGGTTCAGGAGCTTTGAGGAACAACAACCAGTTCAAGGTGTTGACTTGGCTCCAAATTCCCCAGATCTCAGTCCAATCCAGCATCTGTGGGATGAGCTGGACCAACAAGTCTGATCCATGGAGGCTCCAGCTCACACCTTCAGGACTTAAAGGATCTGCTGCTCTACATCTTATCGTCCTATCGTTCAGATACCACAGCTCAGCTTCAGAGGTCTAGAGGAGTCCAGGCCTCCAGGGTCAGGACTGTTTTAGTGGGAAAAGGGGGATCTGCACAACATTAGGCAAGTGGTCATAATTTTATGGCTGATCGGTGTAGTTACTGTGCTCACTGTGTGTAAATGCTGCCTGTTTGAGAGTCCAGGATGTCAGACTTTCTCAGGTGCATGTGAACTTAACAGAAGCTTTATAAACAGCAGAGGACAGAGGTCACAGCCATCAGAAAACACATTAGCTGAGTTCATACCAATAGAGACATGATTGATTTGATAACTGAATCACTGAATGATTTTTCATTAATACCTTTTGCACATGTTTGTCCATCAACACAGTTCACTCAAAAATCTTGACCTTTGTTGGTCTGGATACTGATTGTGTTGTTGTTTATTAGCCAGTGTGAAGTCTGGACGTGGGGGACACAGGTGTTGACCAAGGTTTTTCTTGAGTTTCAAACTCATTTCCCACACCCACACACACACACACACACACCCACACACACACACACACACACCCACACACACACACACACACACACACACACACACACACACACACACACACACACACACACACACACACACACACACAGAGCAGGACAGTTTTAGCTCAGCTGACGGGTGAAGTGTATTGTCCAGCAACATCGGCTAATTTTAGCATTTTCCATCCCTGCAAATAAACGCCTTTTGACCGTCACATGTACACTCGCTGCTGTGCATGCTCCTGCATTCCCCACCAACACACACACATACACACACACACTGAGGCACACATTATTCCCTGCAAACAGATGCTAAGACACAGAGACACACGCCCGCCTCCAACGTCACACGCATTCTTGATGATGCATCTTGTGCACATTCGCATAACTGTTCACAAACAGTCACACACACACACACACACACACACACACACACACACACACACACACACACACACACACACACACACACACACACAGACACAATGAACTTCTCCCATTCCCACCACTGCTGATGCTGACACACTGCAGCTCTCATTCATGCATGTGTAGACACACACACACTCTGCAAATTCTTCCATTCACAAAAATACCCTGTTTCCTCCCTGCAGCCTGGCAGCAGACTGAACATCACAGATCAGACCCAACAGAAAACACCTGAACGCTGCATCTGTTCATACCTTGATACATGCTCACTTGTTAAAGATGTTAATCTCAGAGACTAAAGATCTCTTTTTCAATAGTGCCCTGGTTAAGGAAGGCAGTGACACCGACAGAGAGGGAGGGAGGAATTGTAAAAGCATGCAAAACATTGATAAAATAAATAATTCATCCTAGAAACAGCCCAATTCTCTCTTTCATTATTGTCCCAAAAACATCAGCAGCCAGAAGAAAAAACTGCTTCTGCAGCTGTGGCTGGAATAAACTGTTATTTCTCTGCTTTCTTCAGTTTTACTTGACTGAAAAATTGATAGGAAATCTAAAGATTGAAGACTCCAAGACATGAGCAGCTTAAAGTGACAGCAGGAGTCAAAACAAACAAATTTGCTCATAAAAGCAAATGTAAGTAACAACTATTAGCTCTTATCTTGCAAAAGGTTTGAAGATGCATTGGATGTTGTGTGTCAAAGTTGGAACACCTGCAGGAGTGTGAACCTGTGCACACCTGCATCCCCCCTCCCACACACACACACACACACACACACACACACACACACACACACACACACACACACACACACACACACACACACACACAGTAACATGCATGTGTAACAGTGTCTGTACCTTCAGTGTGGAGCTGAGTCTCTGTGAGGAGGAGGAGGAGTGTGTGTCTGTCCTGCTGCGTCGTCTCTTCTCTCTTGTTTCTGTGTCTTGTTGTGGCTTCACATCAGGTTTTATAGCAGCTGCCTGGGAATCTCCTGCCCAATCAGCTACCCCCGCTCCTGTGACATCACTTCCTGGGCTTCTTTTCCACTGTGTGTTTCATGACATGTCGTCATCAGGTCCATTACCTGCTAATGAAAGCTCCTGGGAGCAATCACTCCTCCCTGCTGCCTCCTGCAACTCAGATTTTAAAAATAAACATGTTCATATCTGTGATGTCGTGCACTGTCCAGCTGCATCTCAGTTTTACTCACAGCCAGTTTGACTGTGTTTCAGCCAGATCACTGGGGGCTGAGGAATGTGAGGATGAGAGGCCAACTCTAAAACCTCCTCCTGAGAAACATGACACCGTCAGTCATCATTTCAGCAAATTCCCAATCAGAACTTTATCTGAAGACGATGACGAAGGTTCATCTTAAGGTTAACCCAACTCTGAAGAGGTCACTTTGGACAAACCTCCATCACATCGTGACCAGAGTGACATCAGATCAGAAGCTGACAGGTGGTGGTACCTCCCGCTGCGGCGTCAGGAGGACAGTGAGGAAAACATCAGTAACCAACACACTCCCCCTCAGGAATGAGAGGAAGACAATGGTGAAAAAGCGTGATGGGTATAAGCTGCAGGTGTGAACAGAAAATGATTATTGATCTGATAAACTGATTGAACTGACTGATCACTGACGTCCTTTGTGGAGCAGTCCCCACGTCTAGTCTTGCTTGGGCTAATTGTTGCTTCCAAACTTTATTGCCTCAATAATAAAACTGAGGCAGTAAAGGGCTGGTGATCAGACAGAGAGGACACTGTGTTCTTTTAAAAGTAACATCAAATAAATCCAGGACCAGCTGATGTGACCTCAGGTGACCCTTCATCTAAACTATTGTTCCAGGTAACAACTGCACCTTGTATAACGTCAGTTGTTATACATCAGTACATTTCAAATAGACGATCTGTACAAGACTCGTGACAACTGACAGTTTCTCTCACGTCACTTATAGGTTTTTGGTTTTTTTTTTACCACCAGTGGCGTCTTCATGAGTGAGCCCATGTTTTGTTCGTTCTCATTCACACAGATGCACAACATAGTTCCACTGATCTGCAGGAGGTGACACAGAAAACTAGTTGTAACTGCTTCACGGTTGTATCCATCCGCCACTTGCCAACAGTGATTATAAAATATTAACCATTTATGTGAAATGTTGTCATAATTGCCTTGTGAAGTCTTGAGTTATGGCTAAAAAGAGTTTTGTGAGGTCACACTGACCTTTGACCTTTGACTGCTGAAATCTAATCACTTTATCCTTGAATCCCAGCAGACATTTTGGCCAAATGTGAAGCGGTTTCCTTGAAGTTTTCTCGAAATATTGTGTTCTCAAGGCAAAATCATGGTTTTATTAATCTAATCAGTTCATTTTTGAATCCTATTGAATTTTGTGCCAAATTAGAGAAAGTTGCATCTGAACTTTTTGTGATTTCTGTTATTGGGCTGTGTGAATAAAGTCTGACTTTGACTCACACAATAATACTACACTGTAAATCACCTGCTGAGTGAGGAGGTGTTTTAGAACAAGCCTTTGTATTGTAGTGTCTGACACAGGTTCCTCTCCATCACTTAGAGCCACATCAGGAACCAGGTGAACCCAGGAGGACTTTAGTCCCTTCAGCCTACTTCAGATCAGATGGAAATGAAGAGGCCTGGAGCTCAAACAGCTGCAGTTTAAGAGGCAACTGTGTTGTTTCCACATTTTACATTTGGACATGGATCTTTGTCTGTTTCCTTTGTTAGACTATGAACCCACTGATGACTTTCCCTCCCTCTTTGTGATGGAGGTTTGGTTTCGTCCAGAAATTTTTTTTTACTTTGTGTTGCTGTTGCTATGGGTGACGGGTCCTCTCCCATGGTGGGCGTCCCCCCCAGGGGCCGGACGACCTCTGTTAAGATCCCTCCATTCACTCCGGACAGAGGATTGGGTCATTGAGAAAACACACCTGGGTTAATAATAGTAATGACACTACAGCTAACAGGCTAATAATGATGGAAAAACCCCCCTCAGTCCACCCACCCTTTAATTAGTGACGACCTTCACTGCTCACACTGATGTCATGTTACCCCCCTGTCTACCCCCACCTCACCCTCCCTCACCCCTCCATCCCTGTTGCTATGGGAACAGAACACATGGATTTAAGTCAGTTGAAGCAGATTCATTATTAGTGGCTAACACACACACACACGCTGGAAAAAGCGTGGAAAAAAAGAGTTGAGCGGGATAATTGTGAGTCCCTGCAGAAGGATGGACGGACAGTTCAGATCTGCAGCGCTCACATCAGTCTGACATGTTGCATTTGTGAAGCTTGAACCATCGACTGCATATAAAACTGGACGTGGACTTCAGGGCTGTAAAGTGAAACCAACGCCGAAGAGCCATAAACATTCATTCTCTCTGATGACCATCAGGGGGCTCCACTGGTTGTTAAAGAAGTCACCCCTCACTCCTCCTCAGCTCCAACCTTCTCCCCTAAAAATGATTTCTTCAGGTTTCAAAAAACCAAGATGGCCGACAGCTACAAACAAACCTAATGGGTAATGGCACGGTGGGCTGACACTTGGTTAAAACAGATTAATGAGCTACCTGCACCTACAGTCACACTGAGAATTAGATTATTAAATCGGTTGCTAATATTTATACCTGTGTCTGAGGAAGTGGATTATAGTTGTAATAACACAAACATGGTATCCACTAAAGTCTTGGCTGTTTGCCCATTTTTGGATTAGCTGGGAGGGGCGGAGTCAGGCACTGTCAAGATGGCAACGGTGGAGCAGCTCACTTTGAGCTTCAAAACAACTCTTCAGAAACCTGTGGGTGATGTTATTGGCCTGTTTTTCTCCACCAAACACAGGAGGGATCAGGGTTATCATTTTGAGTGGAGAGAAGCTGCTCAGGTCATTTCGGTTTCACTGCTCTGAGTTTCTGCCTCATCTCAAATCCAAAGTTCAACTAAACATGCTGATCTCTGTGACGCAGAGACTTCAGACTCTTAGTGAGGTCCTGTTGGCGCCACCTTTTAAACGCACCAGCAGACAATGGGCTTTGGTCTGCTTGACTTAGGCATCAATGCATTACCTGTATGGTGATTTAAATCTCCATCAGCTGATCCACAGGGCCACAGCCAGAACCAGGACCAGTGTAGAAGATGTGATATCAAACTTCTCACCCAGCTCCAACAAGCAGGACGACACGAGTTCATCTAAAATATGGCAGTGAGAGTTACTAGGACCAGGAAACGAAAAGAATACAGTCTTTGAAATTCTAACCCCCTTGTTACAGGGGGGAAAATGTCCTTGGTTCTTCCTAGAGAAAAGGTGACAGTGTGCAGTGAGTTTAGGTTTCAAACTATCCCCTTGAGGACTTAGTGGCCAGGTTTCTTGGTGTTGACTCTTCAGACCCTTCTGCCCAATAAAACCCTCTACCTGCTTGTAGTAGCTGTAATAAGAACCTGTTGTTCAGTTTCTTGGTGTAAGATCATCATGCTTTTTCAGCTCCTCTGAACACTGTCAGCTCTGTTCCTGGAGTCCCGTTTCTCTGTGGTTTGACTTGGCTTTACTTGGACTGGACGGGAAACAGAAGTTAAACTGTAAAGTTTAAAATCACATGACCTGCTCTTAAGGTGAGGAACAAATAGCTACAGGTGAGTCATGAATCTGGCTCTCGCTTTTTGGATTTTTTAATTTGGACCGATGCTGGTCTGTGACATCACCGTGGCAACTGGGACAACACAATCACCCATAGCAACGGCCATCGAGAGGACATGTGGCGCCAACATGGCTGAGGAAATGCTGTGGCAAACCAGTGTCATGCCCAGGACACACACTGCTGATCTCATATGTCCAGAGAAACGTCTTCTACCTGTTCACCAGAATTAAAGGACAGCACCTGTGGTTTTTCACAGGTGAGGAAGGGGAACATTATGAGAGAAAAACCTTCTACAGGTCATTCAAAACAAATGCAAAACAGTTACCAACTGTCCTAACAAAGGAGATGTCAGTCAAGGAGGAAAGGAAAGCGATTCTCATTTGTGTCTTGCAGGACTGGACCCAGCAGTCCAGTCCTGCAGGCCCCGTCCTGTCGGTCCACCGTCATGCTGACTGTGCAGTAATGATGTAAAGCTCCAGTTGGCAATCACAGCTGATGATTCACAGAGATCAGGTGACTGAGATCTTGTAATTGAAGCTTCTCTCGGCCAATTCAGGCCTGTAGGATTCCCCTGGATATTCCCTGCCGTCCTCCGTCTCTCGCCTCCAGCTTTCCCCGACCTCACTGTTTACTCGGACTGTTTTCACTCTGAAAGCTGAGATTTAACTCTCTCTAACTCTCTTTAACAAGAAAACCAACTTTGTGTCCGCAGCCTGAGAACCAAAGTGTCTATGTACAGCTTCAAAGGCGTGAATGAGACTGGAGCTTCCTTTTTTTGTTGTGTTTTAACTGAAGAAAACTGTTCTCAACAAGACAATTACTTACACTTGGAGAACGAGGCTCCAGCAGCTGTATTTCCAATGTCGGCTCCCAGAAGGAACACAACACTGTGTTCCCACCATGTTTCCATGATGGAAAAAAACAAGAGATACATTTCAGGATTTGTGGATAACAGAAGCTGTAAATGATGAAACCTGTAGATGGAACACCATGTTTATACAATGGGAATACAACTTTAGCTACACGCACACGCACACACACACACACACACACACACACACACACACAGGCCAAGTCAAAATAACAGAGGAAGTGATCAGGATCAGGAGTTTGGCTCTGTCAGGGTTCAGGGACCTAAATTAATAAAGTGCTGCGCTGTTAAATATGAAACATCAGTGTTCATCAACCCACAGTGATCACACCACACAACTCCAGGTGGTCTGTTGACCCCCTTTTGTTAACTGTCTGTCACTTCGTGTTGCCTCAGGTCCAGTGATGCTGAACCTTTAGGTTGTGTTAAGACCTAAAGTTGACCAGCGCCAAGAAACACAACCTTCGATTCATTTGAATGGAACCAGTGTGTTGGTGCAGTGAGTGACAACACAAGGCTGACCTGAGATCCAGCAAAGGTGAGGCCAAGTAAACTAAAGGTGAGGTAAGTGATCAAAAATATAACTGTTTACAGATTTCAGGACCCAAATGCTCAAATGATGCCAATCAAACAACAAAAACATTTACTTGCACGTCTTGAAAGTGAAACAAATCCTACTCAATGGTGGCAGGAGCACAAGGCACAGAAACAAAGACAAAAACTGAGGAACAAATGCAAGGAAACATCAAGGAGACTAAACAGACATCTGACAAAGACTCAGGGAAAAAGTCAGTCATCTGTCAGAGGCTGGATTTGAAGACTGAGAGTAGACTAGAAGCCGTGTGAGTAGACTAGTCCCATTTCCAAGCCTCCTGCAAATGCATCAAATGTGTCCTCTTGTCCTGGGCCACAAAAGATCCAACCTATGGACCATTAATGACCCAACCTATCCCAAGATTCATAGCACGTTGGTAATGAAAAGGATTCGGCAGCAAATATCACCAGTAGAGAAGATACAATAGTGTAAGTATTGTGGTACAAAGTACAAGGGTCTTAATAAAAAATTAGAAAGAAGAAAGAAACTCTCAGAAGGTCGAACTGACTCTTTCCACTTAGGCCATCGTGGTCTATGACTGCTCTAAAGGGCCACATCTTTGTTGACTGTGTCCTCTTGAGGATGGGCCCCGATGGGCTAGAGACTTATAGCATATACACAAGAGAGGCAGGGGTAACGGGTGAAAACATCAGAGCAGGTTAGATAGATGTAAACATCCAACTGACACAAAAGGTAAGTAATTTCAAAGTAAAACAGGAAATCATAAACATAAAGTCCAAAAAAAGAGTCCTTCCAGGATCCGTTATTACACAGCAGCATTAAGAAGATTATAAATGAACTGTAACCACTGATGATTCAAATGTTCAACATTAATCTAATGGGAACAGGAGGGGGAGACATGTGAGGCCAAAATGATCCTAACAAAACACACTGTTCACAGAGGGGGACCTGATCCTAAGACACACAGAAGTCAGAGTCCTGCTGCTCAGAACCAGAGTCATGAGACAAGGTCTGAGGTTTGATTCCTGCTCTAGTTGCAGAGTGCCAAGGCACCTTTTAGCATGACACTGAACCCTGTCCTGATTGACTCGCTACACGTCCCCCAGCTTCAGGACCTGATGTGGTTTACAGATGATGCCTCCACAGAGAGGAGCTACTTGTTTCTTTATGTCTGCGAAAGCTGCAGCGCTGGACAGGATGACGGAAAAGGACAAATCTATTTCACACATACTGCCGGGGGTTCGGTGGGAGGTGGTGGTGGGGGTGTAAGGATTGGGGATTCCCAGTTTCCTGAGTTTCTAATCTGCTGGAGATCCCTCACACTCACATTTAAATGTTTGAGTCATGACTTCCTGGTTTCGACCGGGAGTCGACTTCACAGACCAACACAACCTGGACCTGTGAAACCCATCAGCTGCTGCTGGGAACTCTGCTCTGACACCAGCACTGGTGAAACTGAAGAGAGACTTCACCCAAAGCAGTTTTCCTCCTTAAGGATAATTGTGGTTCAGTGCATTAACTATGGTTCATCAGTAATAATCACATGGAAGTTGGTAACATGCAATCAGATGAGCGGCCTGGTCAGAAACAAACCTATGGTCCATCCAGATTATCAAAACTGCTTCATTAGAAGGTGAAACTGAAGGTCAGTGCATCTGAAAAGTCTGTAATAATCATTGTACAGCTACAGTGTCCAGTGTGTACACAGCTGCAGTAAGAACAGTGGAGCAACGTCTCAAAACTGTGACAGTTGGTTGGGTCATGACTTTGCTGTTTGGCTCCGTCCTGTCTTCCTGTCCCAGTTTGTCTGACCTGGTTTGTTTTCAACCTTTCTGACCTTCTTTCTTCAGCCATCCCCCTGTTAAGACTCAATTTCTAAGAAACTAAAATGATCCTTTAAGGCCTGTCATCTATGTAACATCACCTTCAGTGTGTCACATTTACCAGCCATGCGTGGCAGGTCAAACAAACACAGTCAACAACTATGTTGTTTCAAGTCCAAATTATAGTCAAATTCTACCAGTAGAAGAACAAATACTTTGCGAAGGTGCTGTAGGAAAAAAATCAACAAATAAGTAAATACGTAAAAGAAATCGATTGATTGACAAAAAACCTAATCTGGTTTGCAGACTCTTTTACCTCCTTTAGCTAACGTCCAGAAAGAAATACAACACTTTGGTGCAGAGCAGGTTTGAAATACAATATATACTCAAAATATGCAGGCCACTTTAACCACCTACCTATAAACCTACTTACTTACCTACCTACCTACTTATCTAGCTGGCTAGACACCTACCTACCTACCCATCCATCTATCCATTGACCTTTCCTCTAGCGCCTCTCTGAGGAGAAACTTTACTTGTAGATCCACTGGTAAGACTGAGACTAGATGTTATTTGTTCTTTCATTTTTGTGCCTTTAATGACCACTGGAGTCTCCAGGGGACACTAGAGTTTAACCCTGGCTGGCCTGGTGGCGGCTCTGCAGAACTTCTTCACTATTTAGATTTTGCCTAAACTTTCGGGGAGTGACACACATCTCTGCTGTGGTCTCACATTTTAAGCTTTGGGGAAATTATGCAGTCGATAACATGTGGACTTCTGGATGTGGTCCAGATGGAGCAGAAGACAGAGGACACAGGACTGTTGTTTCTACTGCACCAGCTGCTTCACATCAGACACATTATCCTCATTTTCCACTCAATTAACTTGTGTGTGTCTATGTGCGTGTGTGTGTGTGTGTGTGTGTGTGTGTGTGCAGTAGCAGTTTCAATGAGCCATGTGATTGGCTCATTAAACATACAAAAAGACACAGTTAGCCAATCACCACAAAGAAAACATTCCTCTCTTCCGCTTACCCATCATCCCCTGAGAGAGGACAAGCTGCAGTAAAAACTCAATGACAGGGTTTGGTCTCCTCTGCTCGTCCCATTAAACTGTTGAGGGAACTGAACCTTCAACCCTGCAGGGTCAGATGTTTTCTTGATGCTCCACTGAAAGTTTACTCAATTATGATGAAAAAACTTGATAGTTTTGGATAAAATAAATCACAACATATATCAAAGTGTTTACAGCAAGAACATTAATAACATTAAATATGTAGAAAAACAATTTTCTCTCCCTCTCAGAGCGGTGGTTCCACCTGTAGCCTCAAGGGGGCAGTAGAGTTAAGGAGAACTAGAACCTGAGCTTCACTCTGATTCTCTCTCATGTTTTCAGATCAAAACAGACCAGAGCGCACAAATGACCACATTCATTTAAATATGATGTGTGTGGCTCCATCGTATCCTAAATCTTACAAGTAATTAAAACTACCAAACATGGATCTCTGAACCATTAGGATTTCCCCAGGGACCCAGAGGTATCTTACCAACAACCCCTTAAAACCTCTTGATAAAATATGAAACCTGGCCACTCTGTGGGGGTCCTGTGAAACGCTTTACAAGTTACTAAAACCTCCCACGAACACCTGGGGTTCTTCAGTGACCATGGGGCCCCTACTGATAATTCTGCAACCCTCCAAAAAGCTGCACAGGTCAGGTGGTCCAGACCCTAAACCCTTTCATAAGAGATCCCTGGTAACCCTGATAATGCTGCAGAAATCCCCAAAACCTTCTCAAAAACCCTGGAAGTTGAAGAGAACCCAGTCAAGAAACTCTCCCCACGAATAACACCTCACGAACCCCCCGGACCTCCCTCATTTACCCTGAAGAAAAGTGACACCACGGATCGTCAGTAATAGCCAAAATCTCCCCTGATCCTCTGCAGGAAACCACTAAGACTTTGTGTTATTTTGTCTCTGTTTCCTCTGGTCTCTGCACATTAATGAAGTGGGATGAGTGTGAATGTTTTACTCTGGTTAAAGTCTTTTTAAATTTGCAGGGATATGTCTTCACCTTGACCTTGACCTTCATGTTCGGAGGGTGCATTAAGGAGACAATAAAGAAATTAGCAAACAAGATAAAACTGGAAGACACTTTGGGAGGGGGGCATTCCAAGAAATACACATGTCCTGGTAGAACCAGACTGCACATTTCATGCTTCATGTTTTGGATTATAAATCTGATTTTTGTCGGTGCAGTGTTTTTCTGTTGACTCCGAACAGAAGAACAAGTTTGGCTATGGAAACTTTGAAACTCAGAGGTCTTCAAACAGATAAAGTGATGACAGCAGTTACACTTTCTCTCATTTAACCCCTCTGTGCTGAGGCACTAATCTGTTTCACTTAAAAACTCAGTGATCTCATTACTGTCTGTCCCTCAAAGTATTTGTAGTTGTACAGTATTTGCAACTGTCTGAAATCTGACATTGACTTGCAGTCTTTGTCATACGGTCTCTGTTTACCTGTAAGTCTGAGGTAAAAGCAGATAAAAGGCTGTATCGGTGTGTCAGCAGGCGGTTGGCGGCTTCTGGCAAGAGATGAAGGCGGCAGACTGATGTGAGGTGACGGCTGATAGCCGCCTCAATGAGAGTCCCAGTGAGAGTTTGATGGACAGCTGCGTGCTGCAGGCCAAGTCCCGCCCTTGAGCTGAGCAGACCATGTGCAGTTTTAGACATATGACTCAAAACGATCGCCGACACCAGCCCACCCTGCTGGGATTAGAAAGACGACACTGCTGCCAACATTTAGACGATGAACGGCTGTTTAAAGCCAACTTGAATCATGGCAGGAGCTTCTACCTGCACCGGTGCAATCGCAAGCTCAGTGAGACATGAAGAGTAGTTTTTACTCTTTTTAGCCTAACTACAAGTCAAGAACATTCCATACTCATACTGATCATTTTGAGGATCAACTTGCTGAGACCTAAAACCAGAAACAACGCATCACTGCTGAGGTCTGTTCAGCTACTGAGATCAGCCAGGGTGAACTGTGAAGTGCATTACAACATGTTTCTGTTCTCTATGTGCATGTTTGGCTCTGTTCAGGTCCAGAAGATTCTGGATCAGTTCTAATTAACAAGGTATGGTTGCTTTCTATATTTAAACGCATTAACTGATTAGCTGTTTTTTCCCACCTGGTGGCAGCAAAACTGTGATAATAGCACTGACATTTTTAAGTTGATTCGTTGATTTTTTTTCCAAACAGCTGCTCGTTTTCCACCATCCAGCAGCCACAGGTCAACATGATGATCCATGAGCTGTGGTGTTTGTTTGTTCTCTGCTGGTCCAGCTCTTTTAGCTCTGTGTTTGGTCTACACCAGCTCCTCAGGGGAAACATTTAACTGCACCACTGTCTTCACCAGCTGCTCTCTGACTGTGTGTCTGGTGTTTGCAGCTCGGTAAGGAGTGGACACACACAACACTGAGAGAACCAGAACAGTGAATCTGGAAGACCAAACCATCTGAATGAAGCTCAGAGGAGCTGAGAGGAACTGCAGAGTGGAGCATCGACCCTGGTCACATGCATGTTGTCATGCAACCCATTGTTAATGTAAAATAGATATTATAGCCACTTTAATCCCATTAAACTCATGGAAGTGTATATGCTTCCAAAGAGCCCGTCATTATTTCTCTGCGATGGTTTGACTCTTTCTAACAAGCCCTGATTTGTCCTGTGTGACACTGACTTCAGTGATAAACTCATGAAGGAAGTTAGTTCAGATCTGGATCAGTCTGAGCCTCTGACTGGAGCATTGCTGCTTTACTTCTGTGTGTTTATCCATCCATTCTCATCCTCCATCTTTGATAGTGACGTCTAGAGTCACCTCTCTACATGGGACACTGCTATTGGCTCCAGTGGGTGATGTCACAGCCAATCAGAGTGTCTCCTTCAGAGGCCTAGCTGTCAGCTGCTTGTAGCCAAAGTCAATGGGATCAATCCTGTATTTTTCTGATCTCAGAGTGAGGAGAAGTTGCTCTGAGTTTATTGTAGTGACAGAATAAAGACAGAGAGACATGGACAATAAGATATTTAGAGCATTAGAGGCTTTGGAGCTGATTTTCCATCATTACTGCTCCAAACAATGAGCAGAACTCAGATCAGATAAAGAGAGAAACTTCAAATCAGCTCTAGAACAACAAAACACACGTGTGTAACTTCCTGTGTTGAAGTTTTCTTTGGTTATTCTGGTTTACAGTGTTTTTATCTAGAAAATAAGGAGAAATTCACTGTGTTTTTAGTTTCCTCTTGTTCTCTGAGCTACTATCTCCTATTACAGTGAACAGAGTCTTTACTGAGTCACAGATATAATGAGCTGAGGTTGAGCTGAGTCTGAAGATGAGGAGACTTGGAGACATTTTTAAAAACTTTATAAGGAAAAAAGAGATGAAAAAACAAAGATGATTTAATGTGTGTCCTCTGTGTATAAAACATTTAGATCATCACACTTGTTCTCACTCTTTTGTACCAAGTTGACTTGGAGAAATTTAAACATCAATCTAACCTGGCATTTAAAAGTGTGAAAAAAAGTGAAGACAAAAGTGAAGACAAAAAGTTCTCAAGTACACAAACACACACACACACGCACGCACACACACACACACACGCACACACACACACACACACAAACACACACGAACACACACATGCACACACACACACAAACACACCAACACACAAATGCACACACATGCACACACACACACTCACACACACACACACACAAACACACACATGCACAGAGACAGTGACAGTATGTGTGTGTGTGTGTGTGTGTGTGTGTGTGTGTGTGTGTGTGTGTGTGTCTGTGTGTCATATCACAGTGTGAATGTTTGTTACCAAGCCTGTTGTGAGATAATGATTCCAGACAGAATGATTCAAAACAGTGGGTCTGTGATGTGCAGAGCCGTGTCTCCTGGTTTATGAGGTGAATGAATGCACTGGAGCTGGTTTAGAGGTAAAAGTGGAGTCACAACAAATACTGATCTGGGTTTTTACTCTTTACTGAACTTACTGAAGATGTTCAGAAGGTTTTATTTTGAAAACCTCCTCACTTTACTTTTTCTGTATATCTCTGGTTCAACAAATATATCATGGTTCCTTTTAAATAAATGAATAAATAGAAGTTGAGTTGAGTTGAACTTAATTGATTCTATTCTTGAACTCTAATTGGCTGCAAACTGAATATGTGTGTGTTTGAGTGCATGTGTGTGGGTGTGTGTGTTATTGGCAGGTATCTGAGGACCTGATTGATGCCAGTGGCCCCCTGTGACAGTAACACTGTGGCAGCAGCCCTCTGATTGGTGAGTTTTTCTCTGGTCTGAGCATGCTCATTGGGGACACTTTGGCCCTGCTCCATCGCTACGGTGACAAGAGACACTGCAACTGAACACACACACGCACACACACACACGCACACACTGCAATAATCCTCACAAAGCAGCGTCTCGGGTCTTTGAGTGGGCCCTTGGCATTAGCTCCTGTATATTTGCCAATGGTAGTAACCCCCTGACCACAACACACACACACACACACACACACACACACACACACACACACACACACACACACACACACACACACACACACACACACTTTCCACTACAATAATAATGTCCCAATGTAATAGTAGTGGGAAATAAAAAACACAGTACTTTGGGTTATTTGTTTTATTATTTATTCTTATTATTTTAAATACAAATATAAAACAATTGATAAAATCGCACACATCCAAGTGCAGCTTGATATCACAGTTCTACACATATTTAATTTATTATATTTTCATACATCAACACAAAGACATCAGACATTGAGAGCATTGTCTCATAGGTCAGAAAGAGTTCCAAAATAAAAGCTCAGATAATGTTCAGGAGTCGGGGGTCCATTTCATAGGTCTCCATAATGAATAAAGAGATAAACAGTCATTACAAGGATTTTCCACAACCTGGAAACCCCAAAGTTGTTTTTTGAAATGAAAAAGTAATATAAATACTGACTGGTGTGGTAAAGAGCTGTGGAGCTAGTTCATGCTAATTCTGGGTTTTTGAAAGTGCTGAGGAGGAGTGAGGGGTGGATCTGATATGATTTTTCATCATTACTGCTCAAAAGCATGAGCAGAACTCATGATCTGACCTGCTCTGTCCTCTATCCTGATTGTGTGCTTCAGTCTGTCAATCATACTGTAGCCACGCCTCCTAATTCATCCCCTGCTTTATGGTCTATTAAATGGGACCATCATCTAAAAACTGAACATCATGTTGTATTGAAGACTTGAAACTAGAGACTGAGACCATAAACTCATTAGAAAAACATTTACTGAGCTAATAAATCAAGGGAGAAGTAGGGACATTTTCCCATAGACTTCAATACAATCTGACTTCTTTAACAACCAGTGGAGTCGCCCCCTGATGGTCATTAGAGAGAATGAAGGTTTAAGACAATTTTCAGACCTGGAGTCTATGTCCATTTTTTTTATACAGTCTCTGATTTCACCACATTTCAAAGGAAAACACTTTTAGCTGGCTGTGGCTCTTAGTCAACAAGTTGTTGCAGATTAAACTACCCAACATCTGACTTCCTGTCAGCTGCTTCATTATAAAGCTGCTTCAGTGTTTATGCATTAACTAGAATAATCATATATAATAATAAATAGCAGGAACTTTCACCTTTGGTGCATCACCTTCGCTGACTATGCATCTGAACTTGAAGGAACCTTGTGATAATGTGATGTTGGTTTTACACTGCTACACTGATGTACAGGTGCTGGTCATGTGCCAGGATACACTACACACTGCATTTTAAGTCATTGCATCACAAACATACCACAACTCTTACAGCAGGGTCACTGATCCCTCTTTAAATTCCACGTATGTCCCCTGTCAGACATATGACTGAGCACCACATTAACGATTATTGTGCAATCCCTTAATAGTTCAGCTTTTACTACTACTACTACTGTTACCGGGGCAACCAGCATTGTTGGCTTGCTGGTTGCCCCTTCAGGCTTGGCTGCAGTTCAGACACTCGGTGCAGCTCTCCAGGAGCCCCCCCCCCCCCCCCCCCACACACACTCTCTCTCCTGCCCTCCCCTCTCCTGCACTATTTGGTTTGGAGACACAACAGCCACCAACAGTCCTTCTCTCAGCCTTTTCTGCTCTATTTGGGTGCCTTTGTGGCAGCGGCTGCATTGGTCTTTCAGGGGAGAGTGTGTGTGTATGTGTGTGTGTAAAAGAGGTTTCTGGGACATTCAAAGCTTCTGTCGCCCTCAGAGAGCCACGGTTTGTCCTCCGGTGACATCAGAGATTAGACGCTTCACACTCTGATTCCTCACCTTGATCGATGTTGACTGTGAAGAGATTCCATTTGTTTTTCATTACCTTTATATTTGCTCATCCATCTGACACTTTTATCTAAAGCAATTTAGAACATTAGTGACTTGGACCATGTGTAGTTAGTGTAGGTCAATGAGTAGCAGAGTAACACAGGACCTATTTGGGCTGATTGAAGACCAGACCCCTGCTGCATCCTGGACCATGTGTGAGGGTTTCACTGAGCACAAAGGAAGACCTGCCAGAAGAGCATTGAAATAGAAACATGGTCATGTTTGACAAACAATTATCCTTCTCTGACCATGTTGCATCTGTGTCTTGGTCATGTTAGGAACATGGAACAACATTAGGAAAATCAGGTCTTACCTGACTCGGTCCTCCACCAGCTCTTGGTTCAGGCCTCGGTTTTCTCTTGTCTTGGCCACTGAGTGTACTAACTCCACTAACTACCCATGGCCCCTGAATGAATTTCAAGTCACTAATGCTGCCTTCAGAGAGACTTCTGGGTCTGAACCATCTCCTTGACCTCAGTCATTCAGCCCTTTGCTCCTTCTCAGCCTCTGTGTTCCTCCATGAATGTGGTCTGTCATCACCATCCCTGAAACCAGACCATCTGAGTCCAGACTGTTGTGGTCTGTGTTCCCTGAGGATGAACCGGCTCCTGAAGTCTCTCAGAGCAGGGACGTCTATCTTGAACAATCTGTTGAAGACTCATCTCTTGAGAGAACCTCCTCTCCTCACACCTCTGACGTGTCACCCTCTCCCCCCTGATGATGACTTTCACTCCACTTTTTGACCTGATCTCCTTCACGTATTTAATAGAAGTAGCATCACAAGTCCCTGTAGATAAAAACTAAATGAATACATGCAAATGTGATTTAATGTGCATTGGCTGCATTATTGCATTATTCCCTGCCAGCGGAGCTGGGGAGAGGATGTGAATACATTTGGCTAATAAAGGCAAAATTAAAAAAAGGAAAGCAAAGATCAACAGTTTCACTTCAGCCTAATGGAACTAAAAAAATCTATCCAAACTGCAAATTCCCTCTCCCCAGATGATTCATTCTAAGTGACCTCCTGACCTTTGGTCTAGTGCCGCCCTCTTTACATATTCACCTCCGCCAATGGTCATTAGATAGTAGACGCTGGCTTGTTCACACTGTGGCTGTAATGTTGACCTCAGCCTCTAGAGGACACTGGTGGGACTTTATATGATGAGTTTTTCTGAAGGATAAAAACAATCATTTGTGCGAGCACACGTTCATATATTTTGGGCTGTTTTGGGGACATTAACTGCTGTGTTAAATCAAGCCGTCTTAGTGCAGAGCTCTGTAATATGGAAGTAA
>CM076657.1:4320485-4370485 GCA_038496675.1 Rachycentron canadum | reverse complement strand
ACTCTCACCTGATGCTGCTGTAAGAGAGCTACAGGTTATTATTGATGATCCTGTATTTGTCATCTGCTGCTCATCAGGGCCTCTGAGCACAATGAGGTCTGTCAGAAGAGTGTCCCTAAAACAACTTTTCTATTTTTGCTACTTTTTGTACCATATTTCTTGTTGATGTAAAAAAAAAAAAAAAATGTGCATGTACATTTTTATCCTTTATTTTACCCCTTATTGTTCAGTCGGTCATATAAATAAAAAATGTAAACACCTAAAAATACCTTTGAACAAATTCAAACTATATTTCTAATGCTGTTGTCATTCTTTTCCTCCTCGTCCAACATTTAGTATCTTTTCTGCGCAATGACGTTTTCTGTCAGAATCAAATTTTTAAATTTCAAATTTTTGCATTTGAAATTTTAATTTTAAAAAATACAGGTTTAGATGTTTAACATGCACAACTAATCCTATGGCAGTTTGATCTGTCCTCAACACACGTATGTGCTGCTGGACTGCAGGTTCAGGAGCTTGTCTGTACTGGGAGCAGCCCAGTATGACCACCGTCTGGTGCTGCCGGTTCCTGGAGCAGAGCTTCAGTGCCTGGCTCAAAGGTACCTCAGCAGAAACCCTGTTAGCTTAAATGAAACCAGCTGGCTGCCGAACTAGGGGCTACAGAGGGTCAATAATCCTCCTCCCTGCTGCCTGCCGTGGGTTTTGGTTAACTACGGCAGCCTGGAGGCTCAGTTTAATTGGAAGAGGGCGTCCTGAGCTAGTGGCTACAAATGAGAGCTCAGCGTGTCACCTGGAAACATCAAACAGGAGCAGAGAGGACGACCTGCGGAGCAACACGCCCACATACACCCCCTGTCTGTCAAACACACACGTACACATGTACACACACGTACACACACACACACACACATGCAGGGGATCATCATGTTATATAAACACTGGATCATTGACATCCTCAGGACAGTAAAGGTTTCCTTTATATTGTTTTTGGTCATGGGCGACGAGGCCGAGATCAGAGCAGTTAGAGCAGCCTTGAGTATATGATTATGTACATCTTCTTCTGTCCAGGGTCACGGTGGCAGCAGAGAAAGGTAGTCCAGACGTCTCTCTCCCCACAACAACAGCCAGGACCCATCCTGACCAGATGCCCAGACCCTGCAGAGAAAATTTCAGCTGCTTGCATCTACAATCTCATTCTTTCAGTCACAGTGATCAACAGTGGTCTTCTTAAACACAACAGTGAATATGAATATGAATACATTTTAAGATAGAGATAAGAAATGTACGTTTGTTATTGAGCATTTTAGACAGTCTTCACAGTCGACGGGGGATTTGATCGTGTCCCCTCTCCTGCAGACTCCACATATGGCTGCGACCGTGTTCGCTCTGCTGCTATCTGACGTGCAGCGGGCCTGCTGGCAGAGGTGATTAACCCCCCTCCATGACCACTTAACCAGCCACAAAGGCTAATGGGAAAAGTTAAATTTAATGGTCAGCCAGTTTCCCTGCGGTGGAGGGGGTGGGGACAGGTTTCTGCCTCAGCTGGAGGTGGAGAAACGTCTGTGAACTCGTCTGCTCGTTAGGCTGAGTGTCAGCAACGGACGTTCATACCACAAAACACAGGCGGTCAGAGGAGGCAGTGCAGCTGGCCTTTGACCGCTGACTGCAGCGTCTCAAGTACAACATCCACCTCCCGTGTTTCCTCCTTGCCTTTCCCATTTCCTTTGCTCCTATCCTTATTTCCTCTCTTAGACCCTCCAGTCCCATGAGGTCATTGGGGATCAGTCTGCTCAGTGACTCTAGGATTAAAACACAGCTGGAATTAACCTCCTGAAGGTCTGAGCTAGGCCCTAACTCTGTCTACTGTTAGAAACAAAGGACTTGTGAATGATTCAACATGTTAGATGTAACCTGTTGTTAGTCAAAAGGTTTCATTTCACACGATGAATGTTGTCATATCAGGTTGTTATGCACAGTGGATCTTCTTTCCAGGTATAACACACTTGCTTCACTTGGTGAACTGTTCACTCATTCATTGTTCACTGAGTTGATTCTCCCATTTTCATAATTCTTTACATCTCATTATTACAACAATTTTTTTATCAGTTACAAACATGTATAACTGGTAAAAGGAACCATATTTTATAATAAAAATAAGGCTCCTTCTACCAGTTATAAATAGTAGTAACTCATTACTAGAAAGCATTAACTTGGTCTTGCCAAATAGTGAGCCTGCAACTGTGTATGAACACTGTGTTTAGAATTGTTTATTTTAAGACCAATGACCTCATTATAAACCATTTTTAAATCCTTTATGAGGTTCGTCTTATTGTAAAGTGGTATCTAATAATTTTGGCTTTCAATGTATTTTATCATTTTTATGCATTTCTACTAAACTTTAACTGGAGGATGTGGCCTATAAGGGTGTGGTCCTCTGTCATTGACCATGAAGGCCGAACTGAAATCTGACGTAGATGATTACACAGCATGCAATGCAAAACAAGGTTTCAGACCCATATTTTTAACATTTGTCCAGTTAGCTGCTGAATAACACTCACATTTAAAAGTATAACCCTCAGGATCTCTCTGTCTCTCGCTCTCTGTGTTGTTTGCATTCATTACTGGTGGGCAATGCATCTTGGGATACATTGGGCCGTGACGGATCCCTCTGTTGGATCTTTCGTCCACATACATTAAGACTACTAATAAAACTATTCCCATCCAATCAAGTGTTTAAGCTCGATGCGTGTCCTCATGAACACACCTGAAAACACACATACATGACTGTTCACAGCCACTGGGCATGTGTGAGCCAGTGCAAACAGGAAGCAGTTGATTAGTTGAAGAAAGTACTAAGAGCGAGGAACAGCAAAGACAGTTGTAGCGTCGACGTGCAGAACTTCCCCGAACAGCAGCTGCTCCGACAACAAGGCTGAACACTGTAGTTCATTCTCCTTGTTGTTTCACCGTGGTTTGTTTCCAAAGGTCTCAGTTTCTGTGTGTCACTTTTCAAAACTACAATGTAGCCAGCAGCCTTGGATGGGAGGAGGAAACTACTAACCAAAAGGTGGTAGAGTGGACGTAGCCTTTTTACTTGGCTGCATTTAGGGGCCTTAGTGTGGCCCCTGAATTGGGATGAAGCTTTTCTCTTGTTATTTTTCCATGCTCTGTTCTTTTTTATCTATTTTGATGTGAAGCACTTCTCCTCCACTAATGTGTCACCCTGCTGGTATGCCAGTTTGCCATTTTGTGAATTAGATTCCTAATAGTTGCTGCAGTTTAACTGACCTGCTGTCAGATTACAGGTTAACTCAGCGGAGGAGGACCAGGTGTGTGTGTGTGTGTGTGTGTGTGTGTGTGTGTGTGTGTACAAAGCAGTATAGTATCAACTCACAGTCACTTTCACCAAACCTCAGCACTTATTAAAGCACTTACTTAACACAACATATTGACATGTTTTTCCCCTCAGCTCATCTCCTCAGGTGAATCTCAGTGAAGTGTGCTTCAAACTAACTGCTGTATAATAACAGCAGACTTCTTGTATTATTCTATTTTATAATGACCCTTCCTCAAGTGCCACCATCAGGATATAAACATATGGGACTGGGACTGAAATTCGGCCCTAGGTTTATTAGCTGGGACTGACACCAACACTGATGTGGGCTTCGTCCCCGAGGGTTCAGTTGTACACTAGACCAGTAACAAGACCTGCTACTTACCACTATCACTAGGTGTCTCTTCTGTGTTTATCACGGGGTCTTGGTTCAGACTGGCTAAGACGGGTGGGAGGTTGGAAACATGCCACTTTAGCACATTTCTGTAGGACTGTCAGGACCACATTTGTAGGACCCTGATTTGTTGTGACACTGTACCAGGAATCTAATTTGTTCTGAATGTATCATAGAACAATTCTATCCCTGACAACTTGTGATTGTGCCATTTTGAAGCCTCCAGTTTATAATTTGTCTGTCAGCCATCTGGTTTTTTGAAACCAGTAGAAACCATACTTGGAGGAGAAGGTGGAGCTGAGGAGGAGTGATGGGTTGAGCTGACCTGCTCTGTACTCTATCCTGATTGGATGGTCTGTCAATCACACTGTAGACACGCCCCCCCAATAAACTCATTAGGAAAACATTTACTGAGCTAATAAATGAAGGGAGAAGTAGGGACATTTTCCCATATACTTCAATACAATCTGACTTCTTTAACAACCAGTGGAGTCGCCCCCTGATGGTCATGAGAGATGGTTTAAGGATGGTTTAACTCACTCATCAACTAAACTTTATTGACAACTTGACCATCACATGTCAATAGCAGCACATCCCATTGGCTGTTTTAATTGTCCATCATTTGGCACTAACTTCTCAAATGAGCCAGGACAAAGTAAATTTTCCATGGGTGTGAGATCCTTCTGCCAGAGAGAGCGTCTTAAAAACGATGATGAGGCTGATGGTTCTTCCTCAGCCTCTGTGCTTTCCCTACCTGACTGACTAAATTACCTCTAAGTCTGTCTGACAGCGTCACCGGCTCCGACCGACCAGCTGATTGGACAGAGAGATCTGTCAGCGCACACACACACACACACACCTGTCTGCCTGCTTGGGTGCCTAAAGCTGCGGCTCGAGCTGCCGGAGCTTTTTCTCTGTTTCTACCCGCGGTGACCGGAGTTCCCCTCACCGCCTTCACACTTTCTGTCAGGATTCTTCCCATCCAGGATCCTCCGGGATTTACGAGCAGAAGGAAAAACGCGTTTCAGTCATTTTGTAGTTCTGTTTGGCGTCGCCTGCTTGGAGCGCGCTTTTACGCACAGCCCGGCGCAACACGTGCGGTCTGAAGAGGAAGATCAGAGCAGTGTCTCTCATCCACAGTGAGTTTACATGAGTCCAGTTTGAACAGATATCACATAAAAAAGTTGACTAACGTGCACTCGGGTAGGTTGGTGTGTTCTTACCGTCAGTTTGGCTGTGAGCTTTATTTAATCCAATATGTAATATAAACAGCATATATCCTATAAATAATAAAAATGTAGTTATAGTTTCCTTTCTTCGTTATTTTTAATAGAAAATAAAGTTTTATTTTACTTAAAAATTCACACAATTATTCTTTAGTCAAGTCAGGTCAGTTTTTATTTATTATTTATCATTCACAGCAGAAGTTTTCTCAGAGCACTTTCCAAACAGACCTTGTCTTTATAATATTAACTGCAGAGATCCAACAGGGTATTCAAGTCTCAGAGTCTGTTTATGGACTGAGATAACTGTGGTTAGACTCCTGTCCTGTAACACAGTGCATGGCCAGAAGTATGTGGACCCTTAGTCTGTGCCTGTTCTTCTTGGTTCCAAAGAAAGAATTGTATTTATTAGAAAAATGTATTGATGTTTTAGACACAATCAATCAGTCGGATTGTATCTGTATAGCACTTTTCATACGGGTTAGTGCAGAGTTCACAGATGACTGATCAGCTAAAAAAAAAAAAAAAAAAAAAAAAAAGAATGAATGACCCTGTGTACAAAGCCAGCTGCAGAGGGAAGTGGTTTTCCTAGTTTGATGAGGGAGAACTTGACTGGCCTGGAACATCAGGTCAGTCAGAACTTATCACCAACGTCAGTGTTGGACCGACTGATGCTCTAATGTGTCTGAATGGGAGCAATCCCTGCATCAGTTCATCAGTTTCAACATGTGGTGTATATGGAGGGAATGTTCAGGTGTCTGCATATATTAGGCCGTGTAGTGGTGTGCATGTGTGTGTGTGTGTGTGTGTGTGTGTGTGTGTGTGTGTGTGTGTGTGTGTGTGTGTGTGTTAGCTCAAAACTTCAATGTTAGAAAGAGAAAGGAGGTTTTTTTTAGAAGTGTTGATCATCACCATATCAACACATAGTCAGCTGGCATTGCTGAGTGCGCACACACACACACACACACACACACCCTCCCTCCCTTTCCTTCATTCACACACAAACTCTCTCTGTCTCTCTGTAGGGAATCCTTCTCCTCCTCCTCCCCCTCCTTCTCTTCATCATCATCATCACCACCACCTCAGGCTCCAGGATTTGGCCCTTGGCCCTGACACTGTTTACATTTCCATGGAAACCCTGGCCTCTGTTTGGGCCCATGACCCCTGTGACCCCCGTGACCTCAGGGACCTGGGAGAGAAGCGGCACGAGCCGTCGAGTGTGTGGGGTGAGTTCAGCTCACAGCAGATATTAAACGTACAGTTAATGTGTGTCTTCAGTGAAAGTGACAGAACCACACTGCTACAAGTAAAACACCCTGAGTTTACAGTAACATGTACCCAAAGCATCAGAGGTAAAAGTTCTCCTCCTGCAGAATGTTCTCTCTGCTCTGTTGTTATTACGTAATTATTATTACTAATCTAAGCAGCATTTTGATGTTGCAGCGGTTGTAATAATAGATCATTTGGCTACTTGACTGAGGATTGGATCAGTTGAGGACATTGTTTTTGTTGGTAAAATCTTAAGTAATTTATTAACCTCTTAGCTTTAAAAGAACAATTTACATTTACAGAATTACACTTGTTTGTTTCTCACAGTCCAGTGTTCAGACTGATCCCACTCTCATGTCTGTACATTAAACATGACGCTATAACTAGCACCTGGTTAGCTCACCGTAGCATAATGAGTGGAGAGTTAGCTCGAAGGGTTCATTTGTGAGAACACTGCTGCTGAGCAACAGCAACCTGGATGCCAAAGGACTGTAGCTGTGTCCCAATTCAGGGGTTGCATCCTTCAGAGGATGTGGCCTATGAAGGTGTAGTCCTTCGTGGCCTAGTCCTTAGACCTCAAAGGCTGAACCAAAGTGAGACAGTTTGGTCTAAGAAGGATTTTTGCTCTGCGTCACCAGCTGAGCCCATCCTTACCATTGCATCACAAAGCATGGCTCCTGTTACCTAGCAATGTTGATAACTCCTTGGTAACTTTTTCCCAAAAAAGGTTGGAAGGCCCTTGGTCTTAAGAGTTGAACTGAGCTGAAACACAATACTTTATTGCCCAGGAAAAGGAGGACACATTTGTCAGCTGCATATGAAGGAGCCTTGTCTTCTGTGATACAACCAGTCTTCAAATCCAGCCTCAGAAGGATGTGGCTCTTTAATTGGGAGACTGCTTCTTCATGTCTTTCCAGAAAATGAGACAAATTGATAGATTTTAATTCTGTTATAACTTAATGTTTACTCAGTGTAGATACTGTTGCTGCCCACTCAGACCCAGTTATAAGTAGCTGGAACATTATGGCCTGGAGCAGTGATGGTTAGGTTATACAGAACTTAACAGATGTGTTCTCCAGTCTTACAGCACAGATGTGTACCACACAGAAACCAAGCAAATAAAATTACACTACATGTACTGACTATCCAATGATAGAAAAAAGGTCAGAGGTCATGAATACAAGAGGTGGATTTTCATACAAACTATAAAGTATACTACTTTCCAAAGAGAGTCTCCATTACTACCTTCTGTCGGTCTACTCAGAAACAGAAACATTAGAGAAACATGGAGACGAGGACAAGAGCTGAAATCATCTGATACCAGACGGAAACCAACTGACACTAGACTGAAACCAGCTGATACCATACTGACACCAGCTGACACTAGACTGAAACCAACTGATACCAGACTGAAACCAGCTGCTACCAGACTGACACCAACTTACACTAGACTGTCACCAGAATGAAACCAACTGATACCAGACTGAAACCAACTGACACTAGACTGAAACCAACTGATACCAGGCTGAAACCAGCTGACACTAGACTGACACCAACTGACTCTAGACTGAAATCTGTTGACACTAGACTGAAACCAGCTGATACCAGACTGAAATCGGCTGCCACTAGAGTGTCACCAGAATGAAACCAGCCAACACTAGAGTGAAACCAACTGACTCTAGACTGAAACCAGCTGACTCTAGACTGAAACCAGCTGATCCCAGACTGACACCAACTTACACTTGACTGAAACCAGCTGATACCAGACTGAAACCAGCTGATACCAGACTGAAACCAGCTGACACTACACTGAAACCAACTGACTCTAGACTGAAACCAGCTGATACCAGACTGAAACCAACTGACTCTAGACTGAAACCAACTGACTCTAGACTGAAACCAACTGACTCTAGACTGAAACCAGCTGATACCAGACTGACACCAGCTGACACTAGACTTAAATCAGCTGACACTACCACACACTACTAGACTCACCTGGTTAGGGTTAGGGTTAGACTGGGACTGAAATTTGGCCCTGGGTTTATTAGCTGAGAGTGACACCAACACTGATGTGGGGCCCACAGGGCTTCGTCCCCGAGGGTTAAGTTGTACACTAGACCAGTAACAAGACCTGCTACTTACCACTATCACTAGGTGTCTATTTTGTGTTTATTACGGGGTCTTAGTTCAGACTGGCTAAGACGGGTGGGAGGTTGGAAACATGCCACTTTAGCACATTTCTGTAGGACCACATTTGTAGGAGCCTGATTTGTTGTGACACTGTACCAGGAATCTAATTTATTCTGAATGTGTGCATAGAACAATTCTATCCCTGACAACTTGTGATTGTGCCATTTTGAAGCCTCCAGTTTATAATTTGCCTGTTAGCCATCTTGTTTTTTGAAACCAGTAGAAACCATACTTGGAGGAGAAGGTGGAGCTGAGGAGGAGTGATGGGTGGAGCTGACCTGCTCTGTACTCTATCCTGATTTGATGGTACAGTCTGTCAATCACAGTAACCGTGCCCTTATATGCATCCCCTGCTTTATGGTCTATTTTCCTCTAAATGGACCATCATTTAAAAAATGAACATCATGTTGTATTGAAGACTTGAAACTAGAGACTGAGACCATAAACTCATTAGGAAAACATTTACTGAGCTAATAAATCAAGGGAGAAGTGGGGACATTTTCCCATAGACTTCAATACAATCTGACTTCTTTAACAACCAGTGGAGTCGCCCCCTGATGGTCATTAGAGAGAATGAAGGTTGAAGGCTCTTCTTCCTCAGCCTCTGTGCTTTCCTACCTGACTGACTAAATTACCTCTAACTCCGAAGTCTGTCTGACAGCGTCACCGGCTCCGACCGACCAGCTGATTGGACAGAGAGATCTGTCGTCATACACACACGCACACACTATTATAATAATAATTGTTGTTGTTGTTATCATTATTATTAATGGTCCATACATCAGTGTGTCCATCACTTAAATTTTGCAGCTGGTTACAGTGGATCTAATTTTAATTACTCTATGTATTGTTTAGTAGCTTAATCTACAGTATAATCACACATCATAGTTTATTGTAATAAATGTAGTCGAGCGAATAGTACAATATTTGGTGCCAGAGGAAAATGAGTGTGTGGCTCATTATCCCTTTAAAAGAGCTAACATGTCCGCAGCTTCAAATGAGAGATCGTGTAACACTAACAGTCCTTTAAGAAGTTCAACATGACATTAGAAGACATTTCATTTTTTTACAGTTTCTGACTGTAGTGACTGTTGGGCTGTTCTCCAGCTGCATGTGTCTCACTGAGCTCTGCTCTTTATGAAGGAATGTTTCTACTTGTCTGTTAATGCCACATTCAGCAGAGGGGAACTCTGACTCATTCATCATGCAGGAGAGTTTCAGTTTTCTCTGTGAACTCAGGGAAACCAAACACTACAGCAGGTTCCACATGACAGATCTGTTCCTGCTCTCTCTGTCGCTGAGGAGTTTATATTAAGATTCATCTCTTAATTTTCTCCACGTCTCCTCGCTCAGAGGATTCAATTCATCAAGTCGCTCTGAAACGTAAGCTGAGCGTTTCCTCCCTGAGTGCAGTTCCTCTGATGGCCACTGGGTGCTGCTCATGGCCGTTAGTGTTAAGACTGCGTTTAAGCAAAAATGTTACTTTATGTTTTGCAAGATATTCAACAACATCCTAACAGAGCAAAACCATAAAACATTACACATCAAAATTAAAATACAATAAATACTATGAGTATTAAAGATTGTTTAGGTTCTTGTTTTCGGACCAGAACCAGACAATAGACACGTCAAAGCTTCATGTCCTTCACTCCTCTTCACGTGAACCAAATGTCCACTTGAAAGTTCAAAAGTCATTTTATACACTTTATGACAACACAATTGTACTCAATTGTTTATAGGTTAAAATGAAGTGATGACATTTTATATGAAAAAGGTGTCAAAGGTCAGGGTTGTAGATGGCTGTTAAATCCTCACAGACTATGGAAGGTGGAGAGGTGCAGGCAGGCTGGTGGATTGACCATGAAGTCGAGGCTGATCGTGGGGGTAACAAGCAGAGACTCAGGAGATTAACCGAGGTCAGGGTCAGACAGAACGACCAGGGAGGCAGGAGGAACTAGATCTGCAGCAGAGATGAAACAGGAAATGTCAGAGCAAAGACAGAACCACTGGAGTCGACTGAACATTAAACCACTGTGACTGTTGACTGTTACTTGACATGTAATGAAGAATTTCTTCTTAGACAATTATTATAATAAAATCGTGGCTGCAGCTGCAGGACATCGTGGTCACAAACATGAATCCTTCCTCCGTGAAAGGCTGAATTTGCACTGACATAGTTACTGATGTCAACAGATTATATGTTGGAAGTAACATTACTCTTTGTGTTTGTTTGTGTGCCAGAGTCTCAGTGTGTCTTCAACAGCTCTTCTTCTGCTGGTCTGATGTGGACAGAGCAGCTCTCCCCTCACCTCCAGAGAAACAAACAGGTATCAACATCTGCACAACATCAGGTCAACATTCACAGCAACAACAATAACCATAGTCACATTAGCTCAAATAATGTCCTCAAGTACTTTATTATATATAAAAACGTGACAGAGACATGGTTGCTTATTTCCCCTGGACTCCTGCAGGACAGAGGATGAGAGGATTTCTGATTGAGTCTGGGTGTGTGTTTGATTTTGTTTTTATCATGCCTCCAGCTTCATGACACTCTGCTGCAGAGAGAGGAGCAGCTGGCCAGGCTGCAGGAGGAGAACAACAAGCTCAGAGAGTTCCTCAGCTCTTCATTGGTCCGGACCCTGGAGGAAAAGGCTAAAGTCAGTTCTCCATCATAACAGTTTTCTGTTTTCTGTTTCTGAGAGAGTAAAGTCTTCACTTCATGTTATGAGCACGAGTCAATCTAGAAGCTTTATAACTCTCCCTTCAGAGCCATTAAACAATTGATTTCACAGGCTGAGTAGCTTACATCATACTCGGTTAAGAGTAACGCAGATAAAGTATTACAGTTACAAACATGCAGTGATGACTACAGTCAGCTACACTCCTATGGGTGGATTGTTCAAACCCCTCAGTGTAAACAGATATAGTTTGGCATTACACATTTGTAGGACAGCCCCACACCAAAATAACAGAAAATCAAACATTTAGACACTTTCAATTTCCATGTCACTCTTATAGATCACCAGTCTCAAACAAGTTTCAGGTCTGAAACACTCAGAAATGCATCAGCCACATTGAAAACACTGAACTTTTTTCACTGTAGAAAAGTCAGGTACTGACCAACTTCCCGCTGGTCTTGTAAATACAATGAAGATGGCCTCAGTTATAAAACCGTCAAAGTGTGAAGATCCTGCCCTCACCCTGTTCTTGCCTCCCTCCCCAGAAATTAACCACTGATGGGAGGTGGAAGCTGAAGAGAAAGCTGATGTATGTCGATGAAGGACCTTTCCCAAACTGTAGTCATCAACTCATGGCCTCCCTGCCGGTCAGCAAGAGGGTCTGCAGGAACCTCACTGCCGAATTCTGCTCCGAGTCCTCCGACAAGACGTCTGCCTCCTCTGAACCAAACCTGGACCTCTGGGTTCTGCGAACACTAGGACTGAAGGACCGAGACACCATCGATACATCCAATGAGTCCTTGTCCTCACCTGGATACAGCCTCAGAAGTTTAGTTTATGATGCTGCTGTCACCTCCTCCTCATCCTCTGGATACACTCCCAACTTGTTCAGCCCTTCAGTTTCCACTTCTCCCCCCTCTTCTGCCCACAGCTATCGCCAAAGCTCGACACATCCACCTGAGTATAGGTATAGTGCTGCCAAATGCCAAGAAGTAAACTGTGGTGATCCTGCCAAGTCAGCTCAGAACTGCACAACCTCCCCAGGTCAAAGCTCTGACTTTACTGCCACTGCACTGAGCGGACAGTGTGAAGCTCCTGAAGCAGTGATCAGGAGCTACAACACATTAACTGCCTTGCAGTCTCCACCAATGAGGGAAGAATTAACCTTCACCCAGTCTCCAGACAGAGCAGAGATCTGTTCCTTCACTGCCTCAAGCCAGGCACAAACTATTGAGGGTAACCTAGCAGAACATCCGGTGTACTGGTCTCCACTGACGGGAAGCCAGACACCATCACAGGACACAATCCAGTTCAGTTCACCAGGAGAAAGAAACCATTTCTCTCCAATTTCGTCTTCGACTCCAGTCTCAAACCACTGCTGGACGTCCGGACGAAGCTGCAGCCCATCGAGCCTGTCTCAGCCTCCTGCTCCTGCTCCTCCTCCTCAGACACCACACGGCCGGACAGATTTGGCTTTCAGTATGTCTCTTAGCCCGTCCAGCAGCGTCAAGACCCACAGCTTCCCCCAGGGACAAGCCTTCGTCAGAAAGGACACAGAGGGAAGGTGGAACTTCACCTGGGTGCCCAGGCAAGGGCCATAGGCTGCTTTTTGTTCTCCCCTCAAAAAAAAAAAAACAATGGAGAAACTATAGGTTTCCTCTTGTTGGTCTGTGAACAAGCATCACAGGCCAAAGTTTTTATATTTGTACTGGGCCCTGAACTATTGATTGTACAAGACAATGTGAGTAGCAAATCAAAGGCCTTAAAACGGCTCTTGGGCAACAAACAGGTACTTTTCTCTAAACAGTTATTAAACTGCCCTCAAACATCCTGTGCCTCTGTAAACTATTGCCCCTCTGTTAACTTTGGGCATCAATAAGGATCTGATCCAGATTTCGAAATAGTTGTGTTGTTCAGTGTCACACATTAGTATAAGAGGGATGGAACCAGTGGCACCAGTCTAACCAGCTTGTTTTGAGACTTACTGCTAGAAACACACTTATTACAGTTTACAGATCAGGTAGGTAGTTTATTAGAACCAATTTCTAATGAGTGTAACATTGTAACATTGAAAATTAACAGAGCTGCCTAAAAGGTTTTCTGTGTTCAGGTATTTATTGAGTTTGTCTGTAAAACTGCCACAAAGCGACTGAGATGCCTCGAACAACCACACCTGCACAGAAATCAGGAGGTTAACATTAAAGGGAGCTGGTACTAAAATGTAATAGATTACATGTTACCTGAAAGAAAGTGCAAAAGTTAGATTACAGATCCATACAGTGAATCATTAAGACGTTAGAGCTGCCATGATTGGTTAGACGGTTGGGTGATGTCACTGCCATTGCTAATGAATTTGTCCAACTGGGTTTTTCAGTACATTCAACCGTCTGACCAGCTCACTAACTAAGGACAAGGTGTTTTTGTGCAGAAGGTGAGAACCTGCTGAATCTGGGATAGACCAGGGACAATGAACCACACCACGGACGCCTGCAGAATGGTTTTTATTTTGACGAGACTGAGACATACAGTTGGCTGAAAAATCCAATGTGAATGCATCATGTGTTGAACAACATTTCCCTTGTGATCTGTTTTTAAATGATTTATTTAGTTTAAAGAATTTTCTGAACCTACTCAGAAACACTTCATCGTTCAGTACATCTGACAAAATAAAAAACACAATGACAGTGTAATGTGTATTTAACATGATTCACACATAGACATGTACTTTAGGGGAACTTCATCTAAAGAAAAATGAACAAACGTGAAGATGGTGGTAATTTACTTTTAAAATTATGTGTGAAATGCCCAAAAACCACATCTACCTGTATGTGGATTCGTTAGAGTTTCACATGTGACATGACACGAGAAGTTATCTTCAATTTATGTGTGAAAATTCTGAATTTTACTGTTATCTATATTGATCAAAAAACAGTTCTGAACACCACATCTACCTGTATATGAAATGTTCACATGCATGCAAATATGTTATGAACGTTTTGACATGTAGTAAATTCACACGTGCCGTGTTTGTTTGTGTTCCTCTGCCTGCTTTTGGTCTCACGTCACTCACATTAAACTTCACCAGAACTGAACTGCACAGATTCATTTAGTGAATTCGCCACCAAAATAACAGTCCAGCAGCTGATTATGTCAAACTGTTCAGCGTGTGTTTGTCATGTCATGAAATCTGTCTAACAGGTTGTTTGTGTGCCGTAGTGTTTTATATGAACGTGAACAGAATGAATTGAGAAAACTGTAACTGACTGAAAACGGTGAACTAACAGAGAAAAAAAAAAAAAAAGGATTCACAGACATGTCTGAGTTGTCTTTATTTTATAACCTGCTCCTGGCGAAACCTCACATCTCCATTCAAACACTATTACCTTTATGATGACTCATTTGACAGACTTTTTTTTAAATCCAGTGGTGGTAAGTGATAGAGAAGCAAAACAGAGAAGGAAGGAGGCATCAGGGAACCAGAGACCCTCAGAACAGTCAGAACTCAGATGGTCTTCTGTCCAGGGATGATGATGACAGAGCACAGACAGAGCATTAGGCCGAATGATTGACTTGACAATGGTTCAGACCCAGAAGTCACTGTTAGGGCAGCATTATAGACTGAGTTTGATGAGAAGTTAGTGGAGGTTGATGAGTAGTGGAGTGATATGTGACCATCTGTGAGGGTTCCACTGTGTGCTGTGCTCACGAAGGTCCAACAGAAGAGCACTGCAGTAGTCGAGTTGAGAAGTAGCCAAGGCCTGGACCAAGAGCTTGGTGGAGGACTGAGTAGTATACCAAAGTGGAAAACAACTGGGAGGCAGATACCTAATTAAAAACATGAACAACATTTGACCAAATTTAAACATATGACGAGCTCCCACCCAGACTGTATATGTATGTTTGTGTGAGTGACATGTAAGTTCATTACATGTCGCTGTCATTGTTGGACAAACCGTGGCAGGACATGAGATATCAGTTTTTAATCACATTAACACACTAATAATTACTCCTGTTTGGGGGAGTAACGTGCCTCAACGCTGCCTGGATTACTACCAATGATCGAGTGATGCTCTTGTACCACACACAAATTCCAGGTCAGAGGTCAAGTGGATGGTGGCCTTACAGAGGCCTGGTTCACAATCAGAGGTAGTTAGGTTCAGCCAACAGTCAGACAATGTGAGTTCGCCCTGTTTCATCCTTCCAAGACAAACATTTCATAACCTTAATCAACTTCTTTGACTTGACATCACCAAAAAAATATTCATATTCATATTGATATAGTGGCCTTAGGTAGATATTTCAAGAGTAGATATTTTGCACTTTTTTAGTGTGAAACATTGCTTTGTTGACTTCTAAGCGACAGCGTTAGTGTGTGTCCATGATGTTCTGTCTAAAAGGCTGAAAGGGTGGAGACGGTTGTTGTAACTGTTCCTAAGCTAAACAGCCAAATTAAAACAGTGTTAGATATTCTCACTTCAAAATAGGCAAAATATCCTGATAACTTTGTCCCATAGCAACGATATCTCATTTTAATGCAGGACTAAATACAAACAAGTTATTTTGTGAATTATTTTGTGACCCTCTCATGGCCCTATAATATATTTTGCGGTTTTGTTTATCAAAATTTGTTTATCAACAAAATAAATAAATTGAGACAAAAAGAAAAAAAGTCAATTGGTGGAATTTAATATGTTGCAGTCGTCCCTGATCCATCCTGAACTGTCCCCAGGATCGGGGTCAGTTGTGACATCTGAATTATTTCATTCAATAAACATTGGGATTGATATGTCACATGATATCATCTTACAGTTAATTAGCAGACAGATGGAAGTTTATTATATGAAAGTCTGGTTGGTCTGGTCCTAACAGTCTCTCCCTGTCTCCCACTCTTTCTGTTGAAATCTGTTTCTCTTCAACGTATCAGGTGTCAGATTGATGATCGGCCGAGTAAACCAGGACTTGTTAAAGTTTCCTCTCCGCTGTCTGACAGTCGCCTCAGTCTTTAGCTCAGTTACCAGTTAAACCAGTCTGACCATCCTCCTCCAGCTCCCTCTCTCCTCAGGAACAAAAGGAGTCCGACAGCTCCCTGGAGATGTACCCCCCCCCACCTTCTCCTCCACCCTGATCCGCCCCACATAAGGTAACGATGGTAGGGTTTCCAATCCCCCAGGGGTTTCTCAACATGGGGTCCCGGCACTGCCCTGGGTCCCCTGAGAGATAGCTGGAGCTTAGGGAAAGTTGGGAGCGAGCTGTGTCCGTGGCGGGCCGAGCGAGTGGTCTATCTCTAATGACAAGGTAAGGCCGGCTGCAGATGTCCAACAGATTGGAGGCTCTTTCAAGGCAGCGAGGCCTCGGAGTCTGGAAGGAATGTGAAAGGAGGGCCGCTCCAGATCACAGGCTCTGTTGTTGTTGGTGGGCTGAGTGTCGGCCAGGGAAAGGGGTCATTAAAGAGGCTGGCCGGCTGAAACTCAATCCGCCCCGTCTTATTGGGGGAACGGCCTCACCTCCACGTTCTCGCAGAACCCGACAGCTTGCCTCACCTCAAAACACACTGACTAATGAGTCAGGTGAGCTGGTTTCTCTCCCACAGTCTCAACTTGTTTCAGCTTTAACTCAACAGTTTCCTGCTGTGTCAAGTGATCCCAGGGCCAGGATCACCACCAGCACCACTATCTCTACCATCATGATGTATTATCATTCGTAGGTCTTTAACTATCACCAAATAGATTTCCCAGACATGAGACATTTCTGTTCCTGTTAATGAATCAATCATGAATCAATCACATGCATGTTTAAAGTGCAGGTTTCTACTAAACAACAAATGTTGAGTGGGGATGCATGACGTCCCAGGCCAGGGAATAAATGAAAGTAAAACATATGTGTCACTGACCTCATGTGCTTTTCTACACCAGTTTGAACACTTTTACTGGCTTTTGGGATATGTTCAATTCCCTCCACCTGTAGGACTAACATCATGATGTCTGTGTTAGCATTAGCACTGCTGCTCACTGGAGTAGACCCACATGTCATGTTAGCTAGCCACACCTGACAGATATCAATTAAAGTCACATGTGATTAAAAAAAAAAAAAAAACTGTATCTACTGACATGTGGTAATCACTTCTGTTACAGCCTGCTGCTCCTGCAACCCCGACTTTAAAGGTCCATGCAGTCTAAAGGTAGATGTTAAAGGTCCATACAGTCTAAAGGTAGATGTTAAAGGTCCATACGGTCTAAAGGTAGATGTTAAAGGTCCATACGGCCTTAAGGTAGATGTTAAAGGTCCATACGGTCTAAAGGTAGATGTTAAAAGTCCATACAGTCTAAAGGTGGATCATCAGCAGAGCAAAAGGATAAAAGGCACATAGAAGTCAGAGGTCAGGATCAACAGGGTTGTGGGTCCAACATGGCCGCTTCTGTAGTGGTGGGCAGAGCCAGCAGCTGTCAGTCAGGTGTAGGTGTAACATTAACAGCACAGACTCAGACCACAGCACACTCCCAGAGAGCACATTAACCTGACATTAACCCTTAATGAGCTGCCACACCTCCACCATCCTCACCCCTGCCTCCATGATGTCGCCCCCGTCTTCTAGATACAAATCCCACAGTCCCCTGCAACACTTGGCTGCAATAGTTCTGGTCAAAGTTTCCGCATTAAAAGTATTTCATTTCATCCTGAGGGGCAGGATATAGGGACACAAACCCTATTTGTGAGCTGAATGCAGCTCAATGAGAAGCTGCTGTGTTAATCATCAGTCATCATCAAGGTGTTGCACCAATACAATACATCTCAGTCGAGTTTGTCACTTTTTAGAGTCCCCTGAAACATTTCTGTGGTTGTCTGTACTACTGGGTTTGTTTGTGAGTGCTTTTTGATTGTGTTGTGAGTAAGTTTGCAATGAAACTCAACGAATTGATTTATTGGTTGACTGATTGTCCACCTCAGTCAAACTTTGGCTTCTCCCAAAAAGTACAATAAAAAAAAAAAAACATATGATCCACAATCATTAAACCAAAACACACCATTAAAAACATACCACATTTACGACATACAATTCTGTAAATGAGCAGGTCACAGCAAACAGGTTAAATCAATAAATTCCGCCTATAGTAGTAGAGTAGCTCCTGGTGTAATCATTTTGTTTAGCCATCCTACAGCATTGTTGCAGTTGTTTTTGTGATTTGCCAATCAGTTGGACAGTGATAGAAAAAAACTGCAAAGTGGAAATAACTCAGGCCAATATTTGAGACATCTGTTCTAACACCAGTTTCATGTGAGATTCTAAGCCGCACAGAGTAGAGAGTTGTATTTTGACAGTTCAAGGCAAGGCAAGGCAGTTTTTACTGCAGACTCTTTAGAGAGTTTTTCAGACATCCTGACAACAGAGAGTTACAGTAGTCCAGCCTAGAGGTGATAAATGCATGTACTAGTTTCTCAGCATCACTCTGAGAGAGGATATTCCTAATCTTGGCTATGCTGCGCAGGTGAAAAAAGGCAGTCCTAGTCACATGTTTAATGTGTGAGCTGAATGAAAGGTCTTGGTCAAATATTACTCCAAGGTTCCTTGCGGTCGTACTAGAGTTCAGGGTGATGCCATCTATATTAGCAATCTGCAAAGAGAAGGTGTCCCTGAGATATTTAGGTCCAAACACAATGACCTCTGTTTTGTCTGAGTTTAGTAGAAGGAAGTTAGAGGACATCCAGGATTTGATGTATTTTGGTACCTGCTTTAGAACCACCTTCTCAAGGATCTTGGAGATATAGGGAAGGTTGGATATGGGCCTATAATTTGCTAACACACCTGGATCTAGAGAAGGCTTTTTAAGTTAGGGCTTAATAACGGCCACCTTAAAGGCCTGTGGCACATAACCTGTGACTAAGGAAAGATTGATCTGGTTCAGTATAGAGGTGTTAACTAAGGGGAAGACATCCTTGAGCAGTCTTGTCGGGACTGGATCAAGTAGACATGTGGCTGATTTAGAGGAGGTAATAGCAGAAGTTAAGTCTGACAGGTCAATGGGGGAGAAGCTTTCAAGGTATGCATCAAGTCTGGGAGATGCTTCTATAGGCACTACAATCTGTGGTCTATCATTGGCAATCCTTGCTCTAATATTCACAATCTTTTCAGTAAAGAAATTTAGGAAATCATTGCTGCCGAGAGTCGGAGGGAGGCATGGCTCAACAGCACTATGGTTCTTGGTCAGCCTGGCTACAGTGCTGAAAAGGAACCTGGGGTTGTTTTTATTCTTTTCTATTTAAGATGAATAGTATGTGCTTCTGGTTTTACGAAGTTCTTTTTTATATATTAATAAACTATCCTTCCANTGTGTGTGTGTGTGTGTGTGTGTGTGTGTGTGTGTGTGTGTGTGTGTGTGTGTGTGTATGTGTGTGTGTGTACAGCCTTTATTGATTAGTGTATAACAGTAATTAGCTGATTGATGAAGGAACAATAGGGAACCTTTACAGTCAGGAATAGAGAAACAAATGGGTACATACACATACACACACACACACACACACACACACACACACACACACACACACACACACAGTTACAGATTGACTGAATGTCTGCTGTGTTTCACACTAATTGGTTTTGGGTAATATGTCATGTATAAGTGTGCAGATGCTGCTGACCTCTGACCTCTGGATGGAGTGATCAGTGAGGGAGAAAACCAGCCTGTGGAGAGATGAGGACAGGCCTGCTGCTGTGAGTTAATGTGCATGAAGAAGACAATGAGGAAGTTACATATATGCACACGCACACAGCTAGAGCATTGGGGCTGACAAATGACAATGCCCAGTCACGCCCTGATGGCGCAGCGCTACAGAAAGATGTTGGAGACGTCATTGAGGCTATGTCCATCTTTATGTGCAGTTTAAAAATATCGAAGCTCATGGAGACACTGACTCTTTCACAAGAGCAACGCAGAGATAATACGTGACAGAGCCGTCATATCAGTGTGCACAGTGGCTGACGACGCCGGTCCTCACAGTTGTCTTCAGTCAAACAGAAATGGAACGACTGGTTTTTGTTAGTGGATTTGTATGTGAAGAAATAAAACTTGCTTATACCTGCTAATTTTGGTGGAAAAAGGGGAATCATACAACTGCAGTTGTTTTCACACCTGCCACCATTCACACGTTTAAAACCAATTTAACCTCTTCATGTGTTTTCTTTATTTCGATGAATAATTTACGCTCGCCCAGAAAGGTTGACACAAATACAAAACTCAACACAACTGCAAATTAATCCTCAATGGAAGTTGAGCCACACTGGAAGTGAGCAGCCGTCTGTGAGAAAATTTTATTTGGCAGCAAAAACACAAACAGAGGATTACAATGTTAGATGTAAGTATTGGGTTTCAGCTAACGGTACAACCTGGGCCCTAAAAAAGTTATGTGTTATCAAGGTTGTAAAGCAACAGGAGCTGGTAAAGACAGCAGCTGGTGACACCGAGGATAATTCTCCATAGACCAGAGCAAACCTCAGTTCAGCCGTGAAGAACCACACCTCAGGATGGAGGATCTGTCCCTTGAATTAGGCCACAGCTATTCTTCTCCAACAGTCAGGACCAATAATAACAATTAACAAATAATTGGACCGTTGCTGACTTCTGCTGGGGCATAATTTGTAGGTGTGTTGTGGCTTTTGCATTTGTGTTGATCCACCTGGGCCACTGTAATAACTGATATTTGAAGGAATTTGCTGCTTCCTCTTTCAGGCCCGATGACAAAATGCTAAAAGGCGCTGTTTGAGCTGCAGTGATCCACAGAGCCACCAATCATGTCAAAGCATTCAGGCTAATGTCAGGTAGCTGCTACAACGAGACAACATGTGAGGGACTTTGAAAGTTCTGGACAATGCCCTTATAAAGTACAGTATCATTACACTGTATGCGTGTGTGTGTGTGTGTGTGTGTGTGTGTGTGTGTGTGTGTGTGTGTGTGTGTTTGTGTGTGCTCTCAGTTTAATGGGTCAGAGTCTCTATGGTATTCTGTATGATGATGACTAACTACATACCTGAGTACTAACTGGCGCAGTCCTCTGCTCAACAATTAACCCAATGAAACGATGCACACACAAACACACACACACCGTACACATACACACACACACACACACACACACACTTGTCCTTCCTCTTCTTCACCTTCTCAAAGTCAGTGTGAAACCTAAAATTTAGACAAAGATGTGAAGCTGAAGCTGAAGCTGAAGCTGAAGCTGAAGCTGAAGCTGGGCTCCTGCAGCAGATCGATGGCTACCAGCTCCTGAGCGATGATGTCAGGACTATCTGCGAAGTGATTGGCTGCTGCCACTTTGTCATTCAAGTTGAGCATGAGCTGTGAGGAGCGGGTAGCGGCGGGCGATTTTTTTCTTTCAGTGGATCAAATAACGGCAGTCGCGTGTTCTAAGCGTGTGTGGAATGTAAGTCAGAGATGACCTTTGGCACTGTGGACACAAACACACACACACACACACACACACACACACACAGACACACACAATAACTCCTAACTGGCATGAGGCCATGAACACACTCAGTCGCGTCCAAACACACACTCCTCAAACATAATGCGATGCTGGCACAGAGCCTCACTCCAGTATGATTTAACAGCTATAATTAATAACCAGTTGAACCAGTACAGGCAGAGCGGATTACACACAAGCATCTGAACTGTTAAATCTGATATCGGCTCTTTAGATTCCAGACCTGATTCACCCTGGATCCTGTATCAGGCCTCGCCCTCTTGCTGAGTCTCCATTAAACAAGTAGGATTTGGTGAAAGATGGGTTGAATAAAACTTTGAGTCTGAATCTTTAGTGAAGTTTATCTGACAGGTCAAAATAATATGATCATTAAACTGTTGCATTATAGGCGTTATCAGTTTGGAAGTTGATGACTAGACGCAGAAGCAAAACCAAAGACTATCTGTAAAAATGAGTTGAAGTCAATGCTGAAGAGCCTTAAACCTTCATTCTCTCTAATGACCATCAGGGGGCGACTCCACTGGTTGTTAAAGAAGTCAGATTGTATTGAAGTCTATGGGAAAATGTCCCTACTTCTCCCTTGATTTATTAGCTCAGTAAATGTTTTCCTCATGAGTTTATGGTCTCAGTCTCTAGTTTCAAGTCTTCAATACAACATGATGTTCATTTTTAGAGGAAAATAGACCATAAAGCAGGGTATGTATTAGGGGGTGTGGCTACTGTGTGATTGACAGACTGAAGCACACAATCAGGATAGAGTACAGAGCAGGTCAGCTCCACCCCTCAATCCTCCTCAGCTCCACCTTCTCCTCCAGATATGGTTTCTTGTAGTTTCAAAAAACCAACAGACAAATTACAAACTGAGGTTTCAAAACAGCAGCTCACAGACCGATGAGTGACACCAAAGAGGATTGGTCCTTGAACTAAACCAGATTTTTTGTCAGGTTTGGCAATGTCACAGGAGCACACTCAGGGGAGGGAGGCTGAGCTCTGAGTCACTGTGCAAACTGATATGACAGATCTGTCACATCTCATCTCCAGGTTGTTGCACCTGAAAAACAGTTGGAGTGTTTCGGAGCATTGGTTCACTGTCATTTGAAGGTGTATCTGCGGTGTTGACCCAGGTCTGAATGCCAATTGTTGCTTTTTCCATTGCACACAAACACCAGACGTTCAGCATTTTGGCCCAGCCAGAAAACTGTCTATGTCATTGTCTATGAACATCTTACTGATATGTTCAGTATTAACGTATTTGTGACTCATCAGATACATAAATGAAGAATATTTCCTCATTACGTTAAACTAAAACATCACTTTGTTGCAATGTTTCCTACAAAATCTTGTAGGAATTTTTGAAGAAGATATTGCTACACCTACAGCAGAGGAATTTACACATCAAAGAGCTTTTTCTTCTTTCTTTCCAATTGTTGCATCAGGATAATTGTGAATAATAATAAAGTACTTCCCTCTACATGGAGATGTGCATGTTATGAAGGCAGAGGGAGCAATCTATTCATACCACGTTCCACCCTTCCTGACTGATACTCACACAGGCTGCTAATCTGTACAAGAACCGACTGACATGTATGTAGAGTGAATGATCAGACGACGGCTGCCAGAGAAAGCACCTTAGGAACTAAACTTTTATTGGATGTGTTTCTGCAGGGCCTCGTTTGGCAGAGCTCCTCAGCAGTGTTGAGGCAATGACGGACGGCTTCAGAGAGGAGACGGTGTCTGGCTGAGCTGAAGCTCTCATAAATAAACGCTGAGGAGTCTGTTTTTCTTCAAGAGCCATTTCTGATTTATTATTCCGAGCACAATAAAGACCGACAGGTAAGAGACAGAGGAGCAAGAAAAGGTCAGGGTGAAGACATGTTCTACAACCACTGGAGTTGATATAAATCCAGCTCCTGTCTCTGTCGATGTTTCAGTCACGGTCTATTTTGTCGTTTTTTTGATCACTGGCCAGCTTCACCGAAAATCAACACCTGTGCCTCTGATGTTTGAACTGCATTGTGGTTTTGTTGTTTGCAGTAGAGGTTGAGAAAAGTTAGACACTCCACCTGGCGGGGCTGGGGACAGCCAATCAAATTATTCTCATGCAAATGTCCAGAGAGAGCGGGATGGGTCTGACATTCAACCTCAAAATGGAAAACAGATTGATTATATAGGACTTGGTGAAAAATGGGTTGAACCTTTCTGTGAATTTGATGGGTCAAAATAATATTATCATTAAACTGTTGCATTAAGTCAGAAGTTAAAGTAGAAGCGCCTGGAATGAATCAACCTCTTCTGAGCAGAGCAGTGAGTGCAACACGACCTTTAACATGAAGTCACGTCCTCGTTCAGACACTGAGACTGAGGCTTCATCTGAATATCAGACTTTATTCACACATGACATCTCTGTTTTCACTGTATGAGAAACAGGCTGAAAGACTGAGGTCAGTCACAGAAGCAATGACACCACAGTGTAGAGAAAATACAGAAGTATTATTAGCAAAATGCACTTACTGTATACTTACAATACACACATACACACAGACACACAACTTCAATAAACTGTTATTGATCTTCTGTTGTTGCACACACACACCCTTAGTCTTTTAATCAACTCTACCATTTTGCTATTGATTCAGCCCTATGTACACACACACACACACACACACACACACACACACACACACACACACACACACACACACAGACACACACACACATACACACACACACACACACACACACACACACACATTGAGCAGTAGCAGGAAATGTGAGTGGAAATGATGGATGATGCTCTGAGCTTTAACTAATTACAGTTTATATTAATAACTCAGGTGTTTTTTTTAAACCTTCCTTATCTCATGGATTATTTATTACTTCTCCTCTTTTTGCCATTTTTTTTTATTAACACAGTGGATTTCATTTTCTCATAAATGACAGTAAAAATAGTTTTAAACCAGCATGTTTTTTACTTTAATGGCCTGAATAACCCAGATCAGTGCAAGAAGAAACTTTATTTTATACAGAAAATTCTACATTAAATCATGTTTCTTATGTTTTTTAGTGCTGTGATGGTTCACGGCCTCGTGGTTCAGAAGCCATGATGATGATGATTATGAGGATGATGAAGGAGAATTATTCAGGCGTGTGCCGGTCAGTAAGAGGAGGACTGGATTAGTCTCAGATTGCAGCTCAGCTTCAGGACTGAAACCTGATCCAGCAGAGAGGAAACGCTTTAGTTTCAATGGTTTCTGTTGAAGGGACAATAACCACACGATTAACAACAGGTTCATTCAAGCCTGCAGAGCCTCAGACACACAGGAGAGTCTGACCTGCTGTAAACCTGCAGCAGCCCGGTCGTCCTCACTGTGGCCCTGATCCTCTCTGATTATTATTATTGGACCAAACATTTAACCATCATGAGATAAACTCCTCTTTAAATGTCTTCTGTGGTTCACACTGAGACTAAAACTGTTCAGCCTTGTGTGGTCAGACCAGAACATACATGTGGTCTAAACATGTGGGTCTGGATCTGAATATCTGAATACCCACACCTGTGAAATGATGATGTATGACACAATGGATTCTGGGATACTGAGGCCTGAAAGGAGGAGTAGGTTCAACAACAAAACAAGAACATTCAGGGTCTGACTGGTGAGTGTTAAAAAAGGTTTTATGGAAACTAGGGAGGCCATAAATTCAGACAAAGGCTAAAAACGTTGGAATAAGGCAACATGAGGAGGACCACTAAATGACCATTAAGAAATAACTTTAACTTGAACTCAGTTTTCATCAAAAGAATCACTGGAGAAAACAACATTTCAGCCAAGAAGTAGAAAGAAAACGAGAGAGAGAGAGAGAGAGAGAGAGAGAGAGAGAGAGAGAGAGAGAGAGGGAGAGAGAGAGAGAGAGAGAGAGAGAGGGGGAGAGAGAGAGAGCAAAATAAATGAAAAAAAAAGATAACTGATGAGATTAAGTTAAGTTGGTGTATGTCAGAGATACTGTGGACTCACTAATGCATACACCTCCAACTGGCCGTCAGCAACTAGAGGAAAGAGGAGAGACTGAATCACATTGTGCTGTGCCCTGCAGCCAAGGCCCTCTTCATCACACTGGGCCAAAAGGAGGCTAAAGTTCTTCTATTATGGTGTCCAAATCAAGGGGAAAAAGCCAGCAGACGAACACACAACAAAGATTCAAAGAACCTGGAGGCTGAACACTCCACCCAGCCACAGGCTCAAGGGCCCAAAGGTCCATGAGCCCCTATGCCAAAGCCTCAGTTTGAAGCTACTGTTAACATGACTGTTGGAAAGTCAGTCAAACTACCCCAAAGAGAGAGAAAGAGACATAAAACTCTTTAGAAAAGACCCAAAATGACAAATAGACTTAAAATGAGTAAAAACGTGATTAAAATGCTAAATGACTCGATTGACAATCTAATACCCTTTTCCCACAAAAATTAGCAGGTATAAAAAGGTTTTTAAACCTGCTTGTTAAAGCAGGTTGACCCCTGTCCCACTGCCACAGCCAGAGACCAGGCTCTGTGCTCTAGACAACAATAGCAGTTTGTGCGATGCCTCTTTTCCAGCAAAATTAGTGGGTATAAGTGGGGTTTTTTAAACATTGGTAAACCTGCTAAATACAGAGGAGTTTGCCTAACTGTTCCAACCAAGGACACACAAGGAGTCATGTCATCATAGCATGTCGCTGCTGATTGGTTGACTGCACTGTCTATTCATGGTCCCGCAAATCAATTTCAAGTCACTAATGCTGCCTTCAGAGAGACTTCTGGGTCTGAACCATCTCCTGGACCTCAGTCATTCAGCCCTATGCTCCTTCTCAGCCTCTGTGTTCCTCCATGAATGTGGTCTGTCATCACCATCCCTGAAACCAGACCATCTGAGTCCAGACTGTTCTGGTCTGTGTTCCCTGAGGATGAACCGGCTCCTGAAGTCTCTTAGAGCAGGGAAGTCCCTCTGTCTTCAAGAAGCTCCTGAAGACTCATCTCTTCCACCTACTTTCCCAAAAACCCTAACAGTATAATTAAGACTTACTATGCATTTTTGTTGCACCTATTTAACATGTTGTAGTTAAAACTTACACCAAGGCCTTCTACTGGACTGAAGCTTTACTGATGTCCCTCCTTTGTAAGTCGCATTGGATAAAAGGGTCTGACAGATGAGTAAATGTAAATTTAAATACCTGTGTCAAGTGCAGACTTATTTGACAGGTGTTTTTTAATCTGTGGAAAAGATGCTAGAGAGAGATTGAGAAAAGACAAATGAAGTGGTTGCTCATTCTGGGGCGTCTAACTATTTCTATACTTGTAGAGGCTCATAAAACAGCCTGCCTGACTGTTTCCTCTCTGTCAGCTGTTTGGTCTGGTTACGTTCAGGCGAAGATCAGCAGAGTTAAGTCTCATGGTAGAAGGAAACATCGATGATAGGCTGCGTTGAATATTGCGATCTGATGATTTGTGCTTCACGAACCTGTACAGGTGTCAATCAGCTGTATCTCCTGACAGTGGAGGCTGTGTCTCTGCTCTCAGACTCTGAGGTTACTCTATCTGTCAGCTGATCTAATCTCCCTCAATGAAACCAAACGATCCGTTTTCACACAAAGCTGCACTTTTCAGGAATTAGCAGAAGGATTAAGGAAGAAAAAAACGACTCAATGAGCCTTTGACGCCTCAAGTCTTTGAAACATTACAACAGGTTTTAAATGGACAGAAAAGGTCATTAGAGAGAACCACGCCTTGTTTTAAGAGTTTATAACACAGGTGACAGTGAAAAATTAACAGGTGTCCCTCAATTTAGCATTCAGCACCAATATGAAATAAATTATGTCACCAACAAAAAAATTACAAAAATCTAAATCTAAAGATTTTTTTGAATTCCAATGTTAATAAGTAGTAGTAGTAGCAGTAATTAGTAAACTTTTTTAAATATAAAGAAAACCTAAATAAATAAATTATATAACTATAATTAATTACTATATATCTATTACTATAGCCAGCAACACATCACTTATGGTATGTGTGGTAACTTATACCTTGCCACCAAAATGAACGGGTTCCCCTGATAAATAAATACTTGTGTCATTTTGTCAATTGTAGCCTTATCAAGCCAGATGTTAGCAGGTTTTTAGCAGGTTTGATCATTTCCTTTATTTGGAGACTTGAAAACCCTGTATATACTTAATACTTAGACTTTCTTGACAAAACTTATCTCCTTCACAGGGATGATGCTCTGATGTGGCTCCGGACTGATGGTGTTCAGGGGGCGGGACAGAGCGTGTACAGTCGACCAATCAGCAGCTAGACAGAGACGTGAATGAGCTGTGAATGGATGTATCTAATGACTAAGGAATGATCCTTAGTCAGTCCTCAAAATAGTTTTTATTTTAAGTGTGCCCTTTCCCAAAGTGTGCATTGTTTTTTTATGGGGGAAAGGCCACATTCTGAGACATTGCTGTGTCTCCTATCCTCTGAGGGGCCCTGATTGGCTGAAACCCTGAGTTTGAACTGAACATGCTGCTGCCTGGAGTATAAACCATGATACTGTGTCCTGACGGCACCTGATCCTGGTTTTTGAGCTGTCTGACACGTATAGTCTGCCTCAGCCCACTTTTGTTAATTTCGTTTGTCAGTCAGTAAATAGGATTAACAATGTAATGATGGTGGCACCTGACATGAAACTGACAGTGTGACCATCATTACCACTGTAATGCAGATTGTTCTATAACTCCTTTGATTTTTGAACCTGGTTTAAACACAGAAACACATATACACACTGATGACAAGACTCCATCCACCAATACTGACAGAGACAAACACAGATTGTAATAGATACAGACTGTTCACCTGAAAGGCTTTCCAGGCCTGTCCAACTAGGAGGAGACCTCGGGGTAGACCCAGAACATCTGGCCTGGGAATGTCCTGGGGTCCCTCAGGATGAAACTGGAAAGCCTTGCTGGGGAGCGGACGTCTGGAATTCCCTGTCCAGTCTGCTGCCACTGCAACCCTGTCCCAGATAAAAATAAGAAAATGGACGGATGGAACTGCAGTAAAATCTAAAAGAAGAAGAAAAAGAAGATGCAGTGCAGCACCCTTTTCACCAGATTTCCTGATGTTTTGGATCCTTTCCAAAAAATTGGGTGAGGTCCAGTTCACACCACAGACACGTCTTTATGCTGAGCATCTAACTTTCTCTCTGATTGATGCTTTTTAAACTAAGTCCAGGTGAAATCACAGCTCAGTCTCATACTCACTTTGGACCTTGTCTTCTTTCTCTTTTTCCTCCCCCCTTCCTCAGTGATGATGGAGGTGTTGTTCATCTTCTCCTCCACAACAATAAAAGAGACTGATGGTCAGTGAGAGGCTTCAGCTCTGACATGAGTTGAGGTTAAACTGATTGTTATGACCAGAGTCCATCCACTGAGAGTGGAGATAGTGACTGATGGTTGCTACGGTAATGTGGAGGCCTGATGTTGCAGATAAACACAGAGATCGATCAGGTGCTTTTCGATATCTATCAGCCAATAAACATTATTAATTGCTAACTCAGTCTGCTGGAGTTGCCTTGATACTGTTATTGTGCAGGATAAAGTTTTAACAATGAACCTTTGGAAAAATATAATCTGAACTTGCAGCTCCACTTGGTTTTATTCAGTTTCACAAGGATGCGTTGTGATGACGTAGTCGCACACAGTCGCTCCCTGATTGGGTCTTATCAGCCTTGACCACCAGGTGAAACAACATGAGTGACCTATTACAACTGTCACTGGCCTTGTTGTCTTTGTTCACTGTTCAGCTGTTATTCAGTGAAATTCTGTATTTTAATGTTACAGCTGCCTTTGTTGTTTCTGATTGGTTGTATCTTCTGCCCAGCTGAGTGCAACACAGAGCGGACAGTCTGCTTCCTGTTCACACCGGCTCCCATATGCCCCGTGTATGTTGTGTACAATATGGTCGTAGAACTCATCTGGCTTCAGATCTGCAGTAGAGTTACTCCATCATCTATCAGAGAAGTCTGTGTTGATCTCTTCCTGTCAAACTGGCTCCATGAACCCAATGGACACACACACAACAGACAGACACAGAGAGACAGAAGAGGGAGTTAGAGAGAGAGAAAATAAAAGAGAAGTGAGCATTAGCTTTGGTTAATTCACTTGACAAGTGGGTTAAATTGATTTGTTGAGAGGTGAACAGGTGAATCACGTGGTGCCGTCTGGGTAATGTAATTAATTTAGGGCACATACAAATTGCCATAACCTGAATTGAAGAGGGCAGAAAAGTGCACTGATACTTAAAGGTTGAGTTGTTTAGACTGACTCGTAACTGAGCTGGCAACTCTCTTTCAGTTCAGGATAATACGATCCCTTGCTGACAGTGAACGACTCCCAGCCTTTCAACACTTTGATACTGTTGTCCTAAGCTTATCAAGACCTTTTGTTCTGACTACCTGTAGAATGGAGTTTAAAGTGGCTGTAACAGCATGTAGTACCTTCTCACTCACAGACATGAGAGGGAGATCCATGTTCCATTATGACTACATAACAATCACAGGTTACCCACAAGGCCCCTGGTATCCTGTTATATTGCTTTGTCTAATTCCTATTAATCATCTATTTATGAGTGTTTTATGAATAGTCCTGATTCTGGGTATAAAATTAAACTCCATTTAACTGGAGAAACACAGGTTTAAATTAATGAGTGTAAATATATGAATTAAAGTAAAGTCACCTTGAACCTGATCCTCATCAAACATCAGGCAGTTCTGTGAAGACGTCAGGTCAAAACATGCTCACACACCAAATGTACGACAAACACTGGTCCTCACAAAGACACAAACGCAGAGCGAACACACACACACACACACACTCTCTCTCTCTAGGTTTGGTGGTGAACAGTGACACCTGCTGATTCAGGCTGATTCAGGCCTGTGATTACCAGGAAAGGCCAGGTTTTCAAAATAAAACACTATTATTTTCAATCATCCCAAATGATTCCGTGTGTCAAGCCAGTCAGTAAAGCAGCTCCACAATAAAACAATAACTTCCTTTCTTTCCTGTTGGCAGCTTGAGCACAAACACACAACATCAGCCTCATATTTTGACATGAAGTCTGTGAAACTGTGTGTGTGTGTGTGTGTGTGTGTGTGTGTGTGTGTGTGTGTGTGTGTGTGTGTGTGTGTGTGTTTGTGTGTGCTTTGGACAATGTTAACTACGAGGGGACATATTGTTATCACACGTATACATCCTCTGTATATATAGTATATATATATAATATAAGTTCATAACACATATGAAATGTCTATAGTATAATTGGTGCAAGATGAATCTTTACAAACAATTTGCAACCATAAATGTTGATCACATATATTTAATTTTCTATGTTAGTTCATTAAAACAATAGTGATAATTCCATATAGTCACTCACACCAATCAGTCATAACATTATGACCCTGACAGGTGAATGACTAACATCGATTATCTGGTTACCATGGCACCTGTCAGTGGGTGGGTGGGTTGTCCTGAATGTTTGATTGTTATCATTAAAATAAAAAATGCTCTGACAAGACATTAGTTGGCCTCCAACTTGTTATGGAATCGGGCCATGAGTTGGAAAAGGTTGGGAGTCCCTGCAATAGAAAGCATTCACAGACAATCAAACAGTTGGCATCACTTCCCTTTGTCAAACGGCTCTTTCACGTTAAAACATTATGAGGTGAAGCAGAGATGTGGGAGAGGATTAAACTGACAGCACCTTTAAGTACAAATTTTATTGAACATGAAAAATTCACACAGCAGGTCTGAGCACAGAGCAGACTCCGCATAACTAAACCGCAAATTATTTTGAAAAGGTCTGATGTTCCAGTATTTTCATGTTGTGTCAACATCCATTGGAAAAAACAAATGGTGTAGTGAACTGTAGTGAGCCTTTTCATTTTTTCGTTTTCTGAAGGTCAGAAGGAAGCAGTTTTATCTTGATGATGAGACGAATGTGTAGACGGCATTCACATTGTGGTTTCCTGTGCAGATAAGGACGTGGAAACTTACATATCGATCAAAAATGTTCTCTCCAGAGTTGAAAACGTGACATTTCCTCCAGTCGATCGTGTGTGTGTGTGTGTGTGTGTGTGTGTGTTTAGATGATATAGAGTACATAATGTTGTATACTAATACAGACACTGGGCTACTGGAAGACAACAGCTGGAATCTGCACAGATGGGCCAGACTTGTTCTGAGGACCCACATATAAGTTTTATTCTTCACTAACTAACTCTAAGTTATAAAGAAATGTTTAGTTTTCTTTGTTTAACTGGAGCACTGGAACACAACAGCTTATCAGGTTGCTCTGCTCATATTACAGATAGAGCTCATAGACACCTGTGACAGCTGTTTCTACATAAAAGCTTTCCAGCTGTAATGACTGGGATGTGAGGATTGTAAGATGTTTAAATATCTGACAGATTAATAATGAAAATGATTGATTTTTCTTTATTTTCCACCTCAGTTGAAATATGAACACTAATGTCTCATATTTGTTTCCTCTCACCTGTATTTTGAGAAACCAATTAAAATCATAATGTCTGACGTGATGTCACAGTTTTCCCTGTCTGAGCTGAAGAGACGGGCCTGATGGCGTTTTATTAAACCAGGATCTGGAACAAGTCGGCTGGCACCATGAAAGCCACTTAGCCACTTAACGGAAATTGAACTTAACACCATGAACATTCTCAAAACCTGCGAGCTTTCAAGTGTCACCTGCTTTCTTTCATTTATATGTTGGATACAGCACTGCTGTATAGGAAACCAGCCTGGGGTTGAACCTGGGACCCACCAGTACAGATAAATGCAACATAACCTCTTGGCTATTGTGTCGCCGCAGAGCGGAGGCAGAATTTTAATCATGTGCAACTCCTGTGTTTCACTCACTGTGCATCAAAAAGCTTTGCTTTAGCATCAAAGTTATCTCTCACTAATAAAACTTGACACTTGGCTCTTTCGATATGCTGGAGGTTTCATTTGATTTGATGACTCAATGATTTTGTCCATTGTCCTGCTCCTGATAACTGGTAAAATAGATCACAGGCTAACTGTTAGCTTCATCCACATTTCCTTTCAAATGTCTTGCTGATCATTTCTGACATAAACATAAACTGTGGACTGGTGAAGAAACGTGAGTAGACAGTGTCACAAGTACAGTGAAGTCCAACAACACTGTAAAACAATCAATTCAAATCATAGTGTTTGAATTTACATATGATTTGATTTAATATTGTTTATATATTTATATATTAAAATGACGTTGCCTATAGGTTTTGAAGCTCAGAGTGAGCTGCTCCATCGTCGCTCCATCTTGTCAAAGCCTGATTCCGTCGAACTCCCGGATAATCAAAAAATGGGCAAGGTGTACATGGGTGAATTTATATCTAACTCACCTGTTATCATTTTATTACAGCTTGAAGTTATGTATAATTATGGCCTCTTTGAGTGATGCATACTGGCAAACACAAAAGTCTCAGCTCCACAAACATATCTTTAATCCTTAATAAAATGTGAGTATTTATGTAGAAATTCTCCCCTGTACACTGTCTTGAAGGAGGAAATTAGCTACAGAGACCAAAAGTGTTTTGATACCAGGCTGTGAACATGTTTATTTTTGCTGTAAAGTTGGACATTTTAACATGGAGTCTATGGGACTGACTCACTGTTGGAGCCAGACTCTGGTGGTCTGTAGAGGAACTGCAGGTCTGGCTGCTGTAGTGCATGCAACAGAGCAAATCTGTTTAATTGTATTACCCCACTGTCTATTTCAAAGATCTAATATGAAAAAGACTCACAAAAACAGGAAGTGACATGCATAGATTAAGTTAAAAAAAAAATTCTACACAAGCTAATCAGACTGGATAAAACTGGTCTAAGAAATAAACTGAACTGTGAAAACCTGAAACAAACCAAAAAGCAGGAGCTTCTGCAATAAAATCAATGGATGTGACTCATTAAATACAGAGATTTTACCACAAGAAAGAGAACAGATGATAAAACTGAAGTGTCTCATCAGTAATAAAATTCACATTCAGCTCAGTTCAGCTTTCAGAGTCAGATATAAAAGAAGTTCATACATATTTTCCAGTAAGGCGGTTGACAGCTGAGATGATCTTAGCTGCTAACAGAGGAAACAGTTTGTTCACGTGTTATTGTTTCAGATAAAAAGCTTTTAACTACCGTTTATTTAGCTTTTAAAAAGCCCCGCCCCCTCCTCAGCATCAACCTGTAGGGTCTTACTTTGTATTGTTGCTCCCCTCCACTTCTGTGTGGACTCACAGGTCAAAGTCAACATTAACGCTGCAGATATTAAACAGTCACATAATAATTCAGTCCAAAACAACTGGCCAGGTGATTTTGGTCATGTCTTGAACTTTCCTCAGCACTGTTTTTTTGCACCTATCAGACTTGAACGCAGCGTCAGTTCAAGTATTTTTCCTCACAAGTTTAGAAACCAATCATCTGCTACTGCTGCTTGTGAGTCCCGTTGTTGTCCTGCTCACAGGTGGGGAGGGCGGAGTCAGGGGCTGGGTCTGAGGCCAGGGAAGGTCTAGAGGCGTGGTTAGAAGTTGAATGTGTGTCATGAGTGGAGTCTGGCATTGGAGTGGGGTCTGTTTCTGGAACAGGATCTGACCGAATCTCAATCCTCTCACATGTCACCTGCTGCATCTCTGTCTCCACTGTAAGCTCCACCCTTCTGTCTTCCACCTGGCCAACGAACCCAGAGCACCCAGAACAACTCCTGCTGTGCTGTGACCCATCCTCTCTGCATGTACCCCCCCTCTTCACCTTGGCCCTCTCTTTGGATGTTGCCTGTCTATCTCTGCGACTCTGACTGGCTGCGGTCTGTCTGTTTCTGCGGGTCTGGTTGTTTCTGTCCCTTTGGTTCTGGTTCTGGCTCTGGTTCTGTTGAGCTCTCTGTAGCGCCAGTGCAACCAGGTCTGAGTGAGATGAAGTGCTGTCAATCAACCTCCTGCCCAAAGCCAGTGGCCGGACAGGCAACGCCAGCCTCAGCCGCAGCCAGAATCGTGACCGTCGTGGTTCAGATCGACTCCCTCGCCACTTCACAGTGCTGACAGCAGCCTGGTGGAGCTGCGCCACCTCCACACAGGGCAGCTTACTGACCGAGTGGTAAACAACAGCAACGATGGAGGTCTGGGAGCTATGTTGGAGGTAGAGACCCAAACGACACTCCAGGAGGCTGAAACTCTTCTCTTTCAGGAAGTCAGGGCTCAGGACGAAGAGAAGGCGGCGGCTCCACTGCATTGACTGCATGATGGCCTCTGATAGGTCTGACAGACGACAGAAAGGAAGAGGAAACAACAACTAATAAAATAGCAACAGCAGAAAGATTAAACATGTGGCGAATCTGCACCACAGATTATAGACTGTGTACTGGTGGTTTACAAAAAGCCAAGCAGTTTTGAGCCTCACTATTATGGTTAGTAATGTCAGTCAGCCCTATCAACACTTTGGTCCAGGATGAAATATCTCAGCAAGGCTTGGACTGATTCCAGTGAAATATGGTTCAGACATTCAGTGTCCTCAGAAGGTGAATCCTGAAGATTCTCCATTGAACAGCATCAGGAAGCAGCTATGTGATGCTCTTTACTGCAGTTGGGAAAAAAATGATTTTGCAAAATCAACCACATCCTTCTCTTTTTCCAGTTGAAGACCCTAAGCATAACGTTTCCCCCACCATATAAGACCCTTTAAACTACTTGTTTGCACCTGGTTTCACTCGTTACCTGTTACCTGTAAAGAGTAATTAGGACCGGTAGGACTGGTACTTTTCATCTGCAAATTCAGTGTCGGGTTCAGATGAGTTTTATCTAATATGCAGTGGAGACAGATGAGCACAACAAGGTGGTACGATTCTGTCTGCAGGTCAACATTTAGAGCAGGGATTTATACATTTACATCAGGGCTAGCCTAGAACATGTAAGGTAAGGAAAGCTTTTCAAAGGCCATCTTCCTGAAGGAGTAAATCAAAGAGTTTCACATGTGGACAGAACAGGCACTTATTCTATTCTATTCTAGTTTTACCTTGTTAGGATAGTTAGGTTATTGTGGTTCAGCCACAGGTCAAATCCCTTCTTAAGAAAATCAGTATGCAAAGATTAAAAACCTTTTTATTCAACAAAATGTTTTCATGTTAACATGATCATATGCGGTGAAACAAGTGCAAGTGCAGATTAATCTTAAAACTATAACGTCTTAAAAATGTATTTTAAATAAAAATTGAATGTTTGTGGCTGAGAGGTGGCGAATTTTAAAGAATCATTTCACGTTTAACTATAATTTTAATACATGTATGATCCTCACTACACGTGTTTCAGTATTTGTACAAATGGAATGAAAAACAATACAATGAATGACAATGATGACATAACTTTAAAAATGTGTTTATTTAAAAAAAAAAATACTGTAAACTTCTAAAACACATTAGAGCATGACAAAGTTTAGGATGTATTCTCCCATTACAATACTGTTGTGTTGTGTTAAAGATGAATATGAATAGCTAAAGTATATTTTAAAGAAATTATATCTCTATACAGTTGATTTATTACTCATACTATGAATGCATAAAAGTGAAAGTGGTGCCAAAAAAAATGAAGTAAAAAATACAGAAAGTGCGGAGTAATTGCAACATTTTAAAGTAATGATCAGGCAAGTTTTATTCCGTAAATACATTTTTCTCAAAAAACAAACAAAAAAAAACCAACTATATTTGAAAGTTGCAGTGCATAGATACCTCCTCCATGGATCTGTGTTTCTGGAGCTGTGGTGTTTTTAAAGTCTATTACATAGGATATTGTAAATCTCAATCTCTATGCAGATGACCCTCATCTTTATGTCTGTGTTGGTTTGTTTTCTAGTGAATGCCCCAGAAATTATATTAAGAAAAAATCTAACCAGTTGCAGTGTATTAAAAGTGTATTAAAAATCAGTTTCTGTAGCGCTAACAAAATTTAGCTTTATCCAATTCAGTGAGAAAACGCAACACATTACAAATTTTCTCACAAGAAGATGATGAATGAATCGTGGATGACACATGTAAATTATTCTGATAATAAGGTGAAAACTAATATGTATATGTATAGAAGTAAATAGCATTACTCTGACTCTGATTCTTGATCTACTGAGTGTTTTATTTTGACTTTGTATTCCATCCATTATGTCTTTGAACTGTTGACCCAGCACTTTGATTGATTTCTCTCAGAAGCTGCAGGACTGGATTGTTTTGAAATGTCCTGATTCCAGCTTTCCAGATGATTTAACTGACCTGACCCATGATCTTCCCTCTGGTGCCACATTTTTTTACATTTCCTTAACTACTTGTGAGGTTAAGCTGTCAGCTAATGAGACAAATGTATGCAGATTACATTAACATGACACAAGTTGTTCCTGAACACACACATTTCATTGTATATGTAAGGGTGAGGTTAACGCAGTGTGTCTAAATGTGTATAAAATATTATGCATGTTCTTCACCGAGGCATATGGTTCTAATGTAGAACCAGGCATCACTCATTGATTGCAAATTTCTTTTAAATTCTTTTACATTGTAGGTGTACATGTCAACAGAGGCAGCTAGGACGTACATAAATTCTACGGTCCTTTCAGGCTAGCACCTCAACTGAAAAACCAATAAAGTCCTTGTATTAATAAATACTAAAAATCCTTGACAGGAAATTGGTACATTGTTGCTCAATATCCAAAAAATATCACTTGCTTACTTGAGAATTCACTCACACTCACATTCACACCTTTTACTTTCACACCCAATTAATCTGCAAGTCAGCAGACTATGGGAGGAAAAATTCAAACATTCATGGTCCTGTGAGGATGAATCCCACTAATATTGGTGATGACCTGACTCTTTCTCAATGCTACCATGGGGTCAACATTTTTGTTTTTTGTTGAAATGTCTCAACAGCTCTTAAATGGATTGACATTGGCATGACATTCATGGTCCCACGTTACTTCCATCTTTGTGCCATGATCATCATTTGTCTACAACTTTGTCTGCTAATAACTTGGTTGTATACACTGCACAGGCACTAGTCTCACCCAGGCCTTGATAAAAACAGTATTTTTAGGGTAGACTGAAAGAAGAGTGTCGGAGCCAGACACTCCAATTTGAAGCAGGGAAACAGAAATCTTTTTGTAGATCACTGATAGATGGTGATGAAACATATCCATTAACATGTCTGTACAGTTCTTTTGAGCAAACTGCGGACCTCTCTCACGGCTACGCTGCAGAGTTGAAGACTTTCTTTGGGTCTTTGACAGTGGTGGTGATGAGGCCTGTCTGGGAGTTTGTGCTGTTCTGACTGTGCAGCCTCATCAGAGCCACCTCCTTACTGTTCTCTTCCTCCCTGCTGCTAACCCTCCTCACAGGTAACTCCACCCTCAGTCTCTTCCAGAAGCGGGACGTCAGCTCTTTGGACTTGTCCCCCTGCCATCGGACCAATGCCAGGGCCACCCGGGCTCTCCTCAGCTCCCTGACCCAGCCCTGCCTCTGGACCGGCTTGTACTGGACCAGGATCACCCGCAGGTGCCCATCCAGAGCCATGCCATCAATGCCGGCCTTCAGCTCAAGGAGGGCCTGGGAGCCCTTAGAGCCATAGCCTGGGCTAATGACTACCAGGAGGCGCCGGCTACGAGCCACAAAACTCAGAGTCTCATCTGTGATGGCTGTAGAGAGAGAGGAGGGTTAATGGATGGATGGATGGATGGATGGATGGATGGATGGATGGATGGATGGATGGATGGATGGATGGATGGATGGATGGATGGATGGACTGTGTTCCTGTACCTTTTAGCAGAAATAGTGGTAATACCAGTAGAACCAATGCTGGTTAAAGGTTTTACAGCAGTGTGAGCACCAGGAGGATTAGCAGCAATACAACAGTTAGTATGTAAGCAGGATTCATAGCTGACAGAGTAGCAGGAATAATGAAAGTAGAGTAGTATAAATAATTTCCTGGATCTATGATCTGCTCATTTTATTTGATAAATACTTGTATATGTATAGAGTTGCTGGGAGCAACTCTATACATATGAGCCAACTTCAAGGCAAAGCAGTGGAAATGATCTCACTCAGACAAACTCCTTGTTGCCTCAACTTGGACTTAGACAGTAGAAGATCTGACCCAAATGTATTATATGTTCAGATGAAGATGACAGGTCTGACACTTTTTCTTGTCTAACCAGTCAAAGCCCTTTGCTTAATTCATGCTCAATGTCTTTTTTCACCTTTTGTGAAACTGAAAAATGTCAAGTATGAAGTGATGGGGAGTGATGGCAAGGTCTGAATTCACTCCTTTTTGGGTGGACCTATAACGTGGATTGTACCTGACTGACTGACTGACTGTCTGATCATATTTCCACCACTGGAGTGCCAGCAGATTTCAGGGTCAAACAGGTTCTATTAGTGAGGTGTCTACATTGTTGCTAGATCTAGAAACCTTTTTTTCATATAAACATTTCCAGATCTGGACTGTGTATGGATGCATAGAGAGAGAGAAGTCAGTGGTAATGAGGCTTCATACAAGTCTACATATCAAACAGAGGGAGACATAAAGACCTGCCGCTAATAAAAGTCACTTAGCTCACCTAGTTGAGCCTTTTGGGTTTAGTCTTTAGTTCACAGTTGCATGGATTCAAGCCTGACCTGTGACTATTTTCTTCTAAATGGACCATCATTAAAAAAATTAACATCATGTTGTATTGAAGACTTGAAACTAGAGACTGAGACCATAAACTCATTAGGAAAACATTTACTGAGCTAATAAATCAAGGAAGAAGTAAGGACATTTTCCCATAGACTTCAATACAATCTGACTTCTTTACCAACCAGTGNNNTAATGACATTTTCCCATAGACTTCAATACAATCTGACTTCTTTACCAACCAGTGGAGTCGCCCCCTGATGGTCATTCTGTTTTGTCTTGTTGCCTTGTTAACACACACAGTCTGTGCTTGTGGACGATGTCGGTACAGCTGTTTTTCTTCAGTAATACTTTTAAACCAGTATAGATTTGGTGTGGATTTCAATTGTAAACCTGTGCTCCTCAACAGTCGCAACGAGAGGTGGAGCGATTAAGAACAGCTGCAATAATATTAGTGGCTTGAGAACATTAAAGGAGCATCAGCAGTAGGAGGAGGAAGAGCAGGAGGAGGAAGAGCAGGGTTGGTTTTCACAATAGTAACAGTTGTATTAGTATTAGCACTAGTCGAAGCAACGGCAGGAGATGTAGAGGAATACTGGCAGTAATACAAGTGCAGGAGTATTAGCAGAAGTAACAAGTGTAGCTGATGGTGTAACACTGTATTGTACTGAAGTATCAGTGCGTACTTCATTATGTAACTGCAGTACAAGTGTATACTCTGCTGCAGCATCAGAGTGTGCACTGTTGTATTAGTATGTCCTATATTCAAAGGCTATATACTAGTGTGTGTACTATACTGTGGTATCAGAGCGTGTTCTGTGCTGTCATTATTTTAGTAGACTGTTCTGTCAGTGGTGTGGCTTGTGTCCTGAAGTACATCTCTATTACCTTGTCCCACTCATAGACTGCATTCTTGTTGGATCCATCTCCTCTGAAGACCGGAGGACTAACTCTGCATCAGTCTGTTCTAAAATAGGGGGCGTTCACCCCTTATGCTTATAATCTCTCTCACTTGCTGAGCAATATGTGTTATTAGATTAATTAAAGCCAGGTCAGTTGTGGCTGAAAGACCTAAAAGTGCATCTCCCTGACTCGGGCGGCAGATTTAATGGAAATATATCCAAATCACAGGGGCTAAAATTCTTTTGATGTCAGGACATTGTGGTGTATTATTAGCCCTTGTCCTGACTAGGAATAGAAGCTGCATGAAATTAGTAAATTAGTATGCTAGACATTGTTTGGACTTTAAATCGGGGTACAATTTAAATCAATGATACTTTTACCCCTTCCAACAGCAGAATTAAAATCTAGAACCTTGTCCTCATCCATTTTTCCCTAACACTTCTACAGCACTTAATGTTACACAATAAAATACATGGAAAAATGAGGCGGGCCTCATTCTCTCAGGGCTCTGTGTGTAACACAATAATATCAGTGCAGCATCATCTCCACATGAAGGTTTCGACGTTAACATGTCTCCTCAGCGGAACCTGATGGCAACTGAGGAGAGTAGTGCTGGCCCCTTCCTGTAGGGGAAGGGCCACATTAACACGTCTCCAGCGTTCAAATGCTTCATGATAATGAGAAGGAACTTCACTAATTTCTATTGAGCATCCACAGGACGTCCAGAGACAAGACAAAAACAGAAATGCTGTTACAAAGTTAATAACTTTTTTTCCTAAATAATGATTTTTATGGAGCCTCCACTGAGGAAGTCCAGAGACAGGAATCAGAAAAGGCAAAACAAGGAGACATTTTGGTCATCAGCCATTTTTTAAACAGAAAAACAGCCTGTGACTGTCACAGTCTGAGACAGATGAGGTTCAACACTGAGGAGGGTTTTCTTCAGTTCATTTCTCTCCAGAGCTGAATCATTTCTACAGAGGAGCACAAAGGGACTTTCAGGGACTAAATGCTGAGGCTCAGCTGAGTCTTTGTAATGTCAACGGTGGCACTAACAGGAGCTAAAGCAGGCAGGCCATCGTTACAAGCTACTTGTGGGCTACTGAAGAAAAATCATTCAGAACATTCGCTGAGCTGTCCACAACAGCTTTTCCATAGCCTGGTAAAGAAATGTCATCACTCTCAATATGGCACCAGAGGTTGACAGGTTCATAAAAAGAGATCTGACCCAGATGCGTTGCTTGTGCCCTCACTGCACTGGGACCTCTAAGGATCACGGGCCCCTGGGAAACTGCCCAGTTGCTCTGATGGTTAATCCGGCCATGGAAGCAGCACAGCCAAGATGTCAAAGGAAGGTCAAATACTAAGAAATCCTGCACATAAATAGAGTTTTAGTGAAATATGAATCTATTACATTAACATGGGAAGGATACATCCTGTTGCTGGCAAGGATAGACTCTAAACACAATGAGAGCCTCCAGCTACACAGAGACCCCCTTGGTTTGGAAAATTCAACCGTACTCATGTTTGTTCTTCCCCCCACGCCTCCGCTGAACAGTGTGCTGATTCAAGCAGTTTTTTTCAAATTGTGGTTTTGCTGTGTCAGAAACCCCCATTATGATTCCTCCTCATCATGTCACTTCACCTTCAGTTTTGTCCCAGACCAGCAGTGTAACGTCAAAAGTCCTTGTTTTTTTATTGTCACCCATCACCAGTTAAATTATACGTTATTGACTCCAGCTCCACAAGTCAGAGGTGGACGTGTGTTTTTCTTACCCTCCTTCTCCAGCTGAGCTCTGCAGGTCTCGTTGCCTCTGTCATTCCTCACTGAGCAGTTATACTCTCTGTTCAGGTCCTCCAACTCAAAGTCCTGGATCACCAGCACGCTCTCCTCTGTCCGGTCCCCAAAGTCATATTTCACCAGTCTGCAGACACACGCAGACCTCGTATATTTCAAAATAAAATACACATCGGGCCTACAGGCAGATTTATATCCAATAAATCCTGAGTGTTTGACCCTGGATTGACCCTGGAGACCTGCTCAGCACTGGGCTGTGTGTCAACCAGTGCCCAATAGTAACAGTTCATGTAAGTGGGTGGGTTGAATTGTTCTGTAAAGCTCTGTGAACACTACTTGTACTTGAGTATTGAGTATTTGTAGTTTATTCTACTTTATACACTTGCAATTGCAATTGACACATATACTTAGTTCTTTAATTTTAGTTACTTTAGAAATCAATATTTTACATTAAAACACACAATGAGCTTAAAAAGCACAATGTAACAGTGACTCCAAACCTAATCAAGTACTTTTACTATGACATTTTAAGTAAAGGAAGTATTTTACTGTGATACTGTAACTACAGTTACAGTGATAATGCTTCTGCACTTTAACTAACTTTCATGAAGGACTGTGTTGTAATGTTGTAAATGTCTGAGCCCTACAGACGAGTGCAGGTCAGTCATCAGCTGTCGTTCAGGACTGAGTCAAGGCAGCTGATGCAGCAGAGGACAGTGCATGGGAGATCCCATGAAAAAACCCCCCCCTTTAAACGAGTCTGTCTGTGTTTGTTGGGATATGTGGGCACAAAAGAAGAAGCCCTCAACGGTGGTGATATTGAACAGCACTAAATAAAAGCATGTGCAACATGCTGCTGCTAAAACACCCAAAGGCCAGTTTCCAAGTTTAAAGTATTTAAGCCTGTGTAGAATTAAATTTAGTGTTAAAGACAAGTTTGTGTCCACGTGACAAACAGCAGCCATGACTTTCATAGATGAAGCACAGTGAAATTATATGCTACCTACTTGTCCTTTACGATGAGACAAGATCTCAGACTGGAGACAGATGTGGGGTTTTCTTACCTGTTGATTTTGGAGAAGCGCTTGTTAGCAAGTTTATCCAACGTCTTCCCATCAACCGTCCACCAGATCTCCCAGGAAGAGTCCAGGTAGGGGAACAGGGCTCTGCATACCAGGCGCACCTCTGTGCCTGAGGGGCACAGGAATATACACAGTTAGACCTCAGTCTCTTAAATGCAGCATCTCCTGTGTGTTTACTGAGCCCGTTATCAAAAGACAAACCATGTTTGTCAAGATGAAGATCAGGTCTTCAGCAGGATCCAATGAGCTCAGGGCTGAGAGCCACAGACAGCAACAGACCAACAAACCACACGGCGGCTTTAATGTGATCAGCTGCATAACTGAGTGAGTGAGTTCACATCAAATGTAATGTGGGAGGAAACTAGGGTGAAAGTTTTCTCCTCCTGAGCACGTGCAAGTCATTCATTATTACCTGTTGTCATGGCAACAGTGAGAAGGATGAGAGTATGCCAGGACTGATGACTTCCTCTCACATGTACTGTATGACTGTGTATGACAGTCTGATGATGCTGTTACACATACTGTGAACAGAGATGGGGCTTTGTGTTGCATTCACTGGAGCTGGGAACAGAAACTTCGGACTTCTGTTTTCACACATCACATCACATATTTTTGTTATTGTTTTATATTAGTTTTATACTTAGTGGTTGTTTTACATTACTGTATGGTTGTTTTTTGTTTGTGTCTTCTTTATCGGTCTATATTTTTTGTCTTTGTGGTTAATTTATGTGTTTGAAATTGTTTTCTGTCATTTGGTGGCTTGTTGCAGTTGCAGTTTGCGGTTGGATGAACAACAAAAATGCATCATCTTGGAACGTGTTAGTTTGTTAGTGTAACTAATGTTATTGTGTTCTGGCAGTGCGTTTGTTCCGACCTGAACGAGTGTCTCCTGAAGCTGCGCCCGGGGCACTGGACCTTTGTTGTCATGGTTACAACAACAAACAGTCATGGATAATAGAAACAACCTAAGCTGCTACTTTCACATGGGAATCAAACAAAGCTCTCCTGTGTTTTGTTGACCCATCCATCCACCAAAAACCTCCTCCTGACGTATACTTTGCTTTGTAAACTACATCACAGCACTTTTTCCTTTGCTCCTGTTATCATCACTGCAACCACTAGATGTAAAACAAAACCTAAAGAGTCGCAATAACCTGCTGACAGACGACCTGTGGGTTTGTTAGTTACAGGGGGACAGTCTGCTGTTACGTGTCTAACTTTTGTCTCATTGGTATTTATTAGAAACCAAACTAGTTTTATTAAATTGATGTAATCTAACAGAGGACGCATCTGACAGAATCTGATTTTGTAGCTCTCTTTAATTACTGGTGATACTCAGGTCTTAAATCGAGATTACAGCTGCTGTCACTAATAAAAACAGTGAAGAGCAGAGTGAACACAAAGTCCTATAAACTATAACATGTTTCCTTTCAATATTTATCAAGCGCGCCCAGGCTGGTGACTGTAATCCTGCTGTTCACTGTGTCTTCAGCAGTAACATTCACTGTATGTGTATATGACATGTGGTTTGACGGTGTGTGTTTGTGTGTGTGTCTGTCCAGGATGAGCGCGTCCCTACACACTGTTAATGGCTTGTTCTGTTTTATGGGACGAGCTCCTGCTGCCTCCACTGATTCTGTGTGGACGATTAACTCTGTGAACGTTGAAGCTGCGCTCAGGAAAACCAATTTAAAAGAAGTTGTTGGCAGAGGATGTGCTGGCTCTTCATCACTGCCACGGCAGCTTTATGTCCTGAGGGTCCAGCTGCAGGTGGAAGAGGAGGAGGAGGAGGAAGAAAACGCAGGATCAAAATGTAACAGCTGGAACTGAGGAAGAGAGTGGGTGGTCGACTGATGTGATTAGTAAAGTAAATGTTGATGGTTGGTCTCCAGCCGTGAGTCTGTCGGACCTGTAAAGACCTTGTTTAAGGACTAATCATCCTGTCATTGCACATTTCAGGTTGGCAGGTGTGAAGCCATTTAAACATCACCAGCCAATCACAGGGGAGACGCGCCTCACACAGTCATTCATTCATGTGGTGGCTGAGCTGCAGTTTTCTGCTGTGTGGTTCTACATCAGTACAACAGCACAAGAGAGAGACACACACACTGAGAGACTTCAGGAACTGGTTCATCCTCAGGGAACACAGACCAGAACAGTCTGGACTCAGATGGTCTGGTTTCAGGGGTGGTGATGACAGATCACATTCATGGAGGAACACAGAGGCTGAGAAGGAGCATAGATAGACACAATGACAGGACAGACCTGCAGCTCTGGCCGCCCTCAGGGCTTCGGTCACAGACAACAGGCCCTGATGTGGATCAAAGAGATTTTGAGACCTGCTTAAAGAGCATCCTTTCTATACACTTGGATAGGGATGGGAGCAGTCATACAGGTCGAGGTAGTCATACATATTCATTCTATTACCTGCAGTGGATTCAGATCCTGTCAAAACCAAGTGAAGTTTAGCTCTTCCTGATTCACTCAGCTGACCTGTGGCTGCACACTGTAAGTGTGCTTGGAATACAGTGGTACAGTGGCTGAGGAATATGTAGCACCAAAGAAAAGTGCTGTTTTGACAAGATGATAAGGAAAATATGAAAATATTCTAAATGAATTTCAATAGATACTGGATTGTTTCAGGAGGCATCTTTTCTGCTGACCCTGTCCACAGCAGTACATCACTGCTGTCTGTACCAGTGCTCCTGCTGCTTCTCTCAACTGGCAGCACTGATCTGTATCTACTGCAGCTCACACACTGACTACGAAGGACCATTTTACACAACCCCACGTCGAATAACCATCACTTTAAGTATGACACTTAAGGTTTGATTTCTTCTTAGCTAAGGGAATTACTTAAGGATTTTAAGGATCCCTTAGCAAAGGGAGAAAAACGAAGCATTCACAGCAGTGAAACAGATTTTACAGCAGTAAAATTCTACCATTTCCATGGAGACCATTGATTTGATGCCATTAGCACTTGTGATACCTGTCATTACAGGTGTGGGAAACATTAAAGAGGTGAGCTGCTCTCTCATCATCCTGTTGTCTATCAAACAGTCAGAGAGTTCAACCTCTGAGTGACCTCACACTTGGACATAAACACCTCCACTACCTCAGAGGTCATGTGACATAATTGTCAGAGTTATGGCCAAATGGCCGACGGACAAATTACAAACTGGAGGCTTCAGAACAGCAGCTCACAGACCGATGGGTGACGTTATTCATCAAAGAGTTTTGGGTGTATCAAAGCGCCATCTCCCATTCCCTTTAAAAGCCAGGGGGTCTAACATCTTGCTGGATTGCTTTTATAATGGTGCAGTGTTTCATACAGAATTAAATTCTTTTTATGATGAGTTAATCACATTTTGTGACTGAACAATGAGTTCAGTCCTGACATACACACACCGCAGCTCTGTGTGTCAGATCTCTGCTCACAGCTCTACAAAGACCTAACAGCACAAATCACAAGATCAGACTGTGGAAGGAAGTTGAGAACAGATTTAGTGGATGAATGGGAAAAATTGCTGGATTTACCAGGACATCAGAAAGAATGCTTCTCTGTGGAGCTCCATGTGTGTCCAAAAGACTTCACATAACTAAAGTAAAGCCAAGTAGAGGCAGCTCTGTATGTGATCTGACATCTTCCCCTCTCTGCTCTGCACCATCCGATGAGAATGTGGATGTAGTTAGTAATTATTTCATAATCTCTGCAGTATCAACGGTCCACACAGGCAGCCATCTTTGTTGCGTCTTTCCTACTTCACTGATCGTTTCCGATCAATGGCAAATTACCGCAGTGACCGGTGCTGCTGTAACACTCCATCACCGTGACAACCGCATCCTTCAACAGCAACCCCTGGCTGTCATCTGCACTGATGAATGTGTCTGCAGCCTCATATACATACAGCACAATGCCCCCATAACGCAGGACACAGTGAGGTGGGACGCGGCGTGTAGCTGATCCAACCTGAAATAAAACCCTCACATCATTAATTAAAGGATGCATCTTACGTTCTTCTGGGACGTTCAGTGAATACACTGGTGAAGCGCTGTCTTTGCCCAGTCAGATGGCCCAGATGTTCCAGATGTTCCTGAACAACTACAGGGTGAAGTCTGAACTAACTGACTTAATTCCCAGTGTTTCATTATCAGACAGTTGACGCAGTTGTTCAGCTGTTGACTTACCCTGTTTGACAATGAAGACCTGGTCTTTGGTCGGGTGCAGGATGCTGGGTTCTTTGGGCAGTGAGGTTGGATCTGAGAGAGTTAAACAGAGCAGTTTACTGTCTCCTGTCTTACAGTGAGACAGGGGGTGGTGTCAGCAGCTGTGTGCTTGTCTTACAAACTGCAGTGACGTTGATGCTCCTGGTGAAGTTGAGTGTTTTTCCTCTCCTCAGGTACGAAACTGTGCACACATATAAACCCTGGTATGTTTCCAACATGACGTAAAACTGAAGACTGGTTCCTTTCTGCTGCCTGTCACTGTTCCAGAACGGATATTGGTAACATTTCTGAGACAGAGGAGAGAGAGAGACAGGTCAGACAGGGAGGTAGCTGCAGCTCCAGGTCATGTTGTCATGAAAGCCAAAGGACTAATAGATAGACAGATGGTGGTGGACAGATGGACAGACAGATGGACAGACAGATAGATGTATTACCATGTAGTCTTCTCTCACGTGGTACCATGTGACAGTTGGCTGACTGTCAGCCATTTTGGCAGCTTCCTGGAGGTCTGGACAGTTCATGGTCCTCCCCTCCTGAAATGGGATGACCATGTGACGGGTTGCCACAGCAACTGGAGGCTGGCAATCGGGGTTTCGTGCTACCTCGTCAAGCCGCAGCACCTTCAGAGACATGGCGATCTTACTGCAGGACGACTTGTTACTGTGAGACAGAGACAGGAGACATCAACAGACTGAACCTCCACAGCAGCAGAATCTGAAGCTCTCTCATTGAAGGGGTTCTTATTTGGTATATTAATGCTCTCACTCTCTCATAGTTCATTTAAAAAACCTTGAACCGTTTCATTCAGTGAAGCAGTGCAGAGAAAATAGAGAAACCAGGTCACATTTTCTGAAACACTCTTTGAGGACACACGCCTGTCTTCAGCTCTGAGAACTCCAACCTTCTCATGCGTGGGTGTCCTTCAGCGACAGAGGAAGTAGGACATGACCACACAGGAAGATAAAACCAGATCAGAGTGGGCAGATCTTCCTCGACTTCTAAACTGGTGCAGTAACACTGTAGCAGTAATGTTTGAATGTTGGTGGAGTGAAGTCAGATTATTACTCTGATCTGCTACCACAGAACGTCAGAGGAGGCTCTCAGCTGGAGCAGTAATGCACTTCCTGGCAAAGACTTATCTCCATCTACCACTAAAATGCTGATTGATGTCTTTGTGTGTGTGTGTGTGTGTGTGTGTGTGTGTGTGTGTGTGTGTGTGTGTGTGTGTGAGAGAGAGAGAGCAAGAGAAAGAGAGATTTCTTTGAGACACCACTTCCAGTTTGAGGTCAGTGGATGTTGAATGTATCTATTTGATGATGTGAACATTGACGGCTGTCAAGTGTTCATCATGTTTCCCGAGGCCTCACTTAAGGTCCCATAGTTCGGACCATCACTGTGTGATACCACTGGTCACTGTTTGAATGTGGTTATGGCTGACAGTGGACATCCGGAGACAGTTTTATCCTCTGTTGCTGGGTAGATTCTGTCTGTTAGCCTCTGTCCCACATCCCACAGAGCTGCAGTGTTGGAGAAGCTCTGACTCAGTCGTCTCATCACAGTTTGGTCAAAGTCAAAGTCCCTCACATCCTCACACTTGACCATTTCTCCTGCTTCATCATCAACTTCAGGACTTAATGTTCAGCTGCTGCCTCATATATCCACCAATGATGGGTAACCATGGTAACCAGGTAAACAGTGTTGTTCATTTTACCTGTTAGGGTCATAATGTTATGGCTGGCTGGTGTGAGTGAGTATATAGAATTTTTATATGTACATTGTTTTAACTACATTGCCTATAAAATTCATATACAATTCCACATACAGTACTGTGCAAAGGTTTTAGGCAGGTGTGAAAAAATGGTGTAAACGCAGAACCCTCAGTGACTGAACAGATAAATCTAAGATAAATCTAAATCAATTCTTCCAGGTTCCAGGTTCTTGAAGGGCCTCAGCTGGTGGGTTGTTCCAAACATCTTGGAGAACTAACCACAGACCTTCTGTGGATGTAGGCTTCCTCAAATCCTCCTGTCTCTTCATGTAGTCCCAGACAGACTCTGATGTTGAGATCAGGGCTCTGTGGGGCCAAACCATCACTTCCAGGACTTCTTGTTCTTCTTTGTGCTGAAGATAGTTCTTCATGATACTGGCTGTATGTTTGGGGCCATTGTCCTGCTGCAGAATAAATGTGGGGCCAATCATACGCCTCCCTGATGGTACTGCATGATGGATAAGTATCTGCCTGTCTTTCTCAGCATTGGGGCCCCATTAATCCTGACCCAAACCTGCGAGGAACCTCCACCATGCTTCACTGTTGCCTGCAGACACTCATTATTGTACCACTCTCCAGCCTTCAGGGAACAAACTGCCTCCTGCTGCAGCCAAATATTTCAAATTTGGACTCATCAGTCCAGAGCACCAGCTGCCATTTTCCCCAGTTCCTATGTTTTCGTGCATAGTTGAGTCTCTTGTCCTTGTTTCCATGTCGGAGGTTTGGCTTTTTGGCTGAAACTCTTCCATGAAGACCACTTCTGGCCAGACTTCTGTGGACAGTAGGTGGATGTACCTGGGTCCCACTGGTTTCTGCCAGTTCTGAGCTGATGGCGCTGCTGGACATCTTCTGATTTCAAAGGGAAATAAGCTTGATGTGTTTTCATCTGCTGCACTAAGTCTCCTTGGCCG
>CM076657.1:4290982-4315501 GCA_038496675.1 Rachycentron canadum | reverse complement strand
ATCTACCTTTAGACTGTATGGACCTTTAACATCTACCTTTAGACTGTGTGGACCTTTAACATCTACCTTTAGACTGTATGGACCTTTAACATCTACCTTTAGACTGTGTGGACCTTTAACATCTACCTTTAGACTTAGATTTGGGAATTTCAAACTGCAGTACTGACCCTGATCTCCTCTGAAGGACATTCTATCAAAGCATTAAGAATTAATTCATCTGTTTTTTCCATAATTTTATGCCAAGTAATGTTAGAAACACACTGCAGAGACTAAATGTTGCCCCTCAGTTACCACAAGTGAACCAAACCTCGATGAGATTCTGAGAATTTTGTCTTATACACTGAAGAAAATAATCAAACCAAACAAAGAAATATTGCTCACAATAGTTATCTGTTAATTCAGAGGAGATGAAGCTCAGGTATATAAAAGCTGATAATGTGAGAAAGTGAGAAGACAAAGTGTGGTGATTGGAGGAACTGCAGGTCCTCACCGTAGCATACAGATGTACTGTCCAGTGTCTTCGGCCACGGCCGGCTGCAGCCACAGTCTCTCTCTGTCCTTACTGAGTCGCGAGCTGCAGGAGAGAGTCATCGTCATTCATTAGAGCCTGATTGAACGTAAATCAGATACGATTCAATTACAATGACATTAGAACAAAATCTAATGTCCTCAGTGACGCTAATCGAGCGGCTCGCATCCAAAACACCATACATCGTCCCTGGATAGGAAATCATTAGAGTACACTTCATCCTTCAGTTACTCTGAAAGTGTCTCATTTAGTCTGAATGACTCCACACACACACACACACACACACACACACACACACACACACACACACACACACACAAACACACACATGCAAATCACTGAACTGTCAATCAAACTCTCCTTAGCTTGAACTCTTCTTTTTTCTGATTCAAATCAAACATTAGTATTTTCATGTTTATGTCAATGAGTCACCAGTAAAATTAAAACCTAAGATGTGAAGCTGTTGTAAAATGATTGAAAGGTCTTTTAAGAAACAGTTTCTACACAACAATTATATTGAGATTATTCAGAGAGCAGCTGAAAGTACTGATGTTTCAAATCAACCTACCTCTTTATTCTGACTTTGTCTCATGGCCATCATTTATTTTGCTTAATCGTTTCTTTATTTATTTTAAAGTTATCTTTTCAGCTTTTTTTTTGTGATAGTCGAAGAGAGAGAGCGAGCCATGGGATGACACTCAGCTGCCCGGATTTGAACCTGCTGCAGCTGCAGTAGGACCATAGTGTGTCTACATAAGTGGCTGTAGACTTGGGCATGAAAAGTGAAGCCAGTGCTAAAGAGCCTAAAACCTTTATCTATCTAAAGACCATCAGGGGGCGACTCCACTGGTTGGAAAAAGACATCAGATCTTCTGGTTTCAAAAAACGAAGATGGTGAGGTCCAAATGAAAAACTGGAGGCTTCAAAATGTCAGCTCACAAAGCAATGGGTGACGTCACAGTAGGTTGACACTTGGGTAGGACTAAGCCTTAAGGTTACGTACTCTGCCAGGTGAGGCACTGGGCCCACAATCATTTATCATAAGTCATGTTTTAAAATGTTTAACTCCTACATCTATCTTATATTTTCTTCATCTTTTTGATTATTAACTATTTTTCAAAATCCATTTTTTTATCTTTTATTGGTTTTATTACATTTCTGCCATTTTATTTCTGGTGTCTTAAATTATTTTACTGTCTTATCATCAGCTTGTCAGTAAAACACTGCACTGAGCTGCATTAATAAATACAGTTTGATTGACAGATTGACAGCTCCATCCTCACTGATCACGGCCATTGTGGCTCTGTGATCCAGCAGCTGAGGAGCAATACAAGTGAAAGAAAAAAAGGATGATGAGGATGATGAGGTCTCAAAACGGCATGTAGGATTTCCACAGCTGTACCTGTAGGTGATTGGCTGCTCCAGGTCGTGACCTTTGAGGAGGCGGTACCAGAAGAGGTTGTGCCCAGCGCTCTGGGTGGATGTGTAGTTGTAGACGGAGGGATGAGAGAATAGAGGACAGGACAGCCAACCAGCCTGCCCCTCCAGGACTGAGACTGCCCCCTCACTGGACTCCCCCCAGTCATAACACATGGACTCTGAGAGAGAGAGAGGAATGGAGAGAGAAAGAGAGAGAGAGACCTTTAAAGGAACAGTTCAACATCACTGTATACATCCTCCTTCTTCTTCTGCTACTTGAATAATAATTTAAATAAACCAAATAAAAAGTCTTGGTCATAATATTCCTCCAAAAACAAAACATTTCATCCTCTGGGTAACATGAATGTGCACAGGAAATCCAGTGTGTCCATGTGGTTCTAAGTAATGGCGTCCTGAGCTGAAAGCTGAGCTGACCTGGGTCATAGTGCTGCTCTGGGTTGTTTAAATGAAAAGACAACCCTGATTCCTCGCTCACCTCCACACTGCTGACCAATCACTGAGCAACGTGGCTTTTGGGGAGGTTACAAAAACAGATTCAGATTTAGTTCCACCAAGTTAAAGTCCTGCTAAACCTGCTGATTGAAGATACCATTAGGGCTTATTCTATAAATGACCTGAGGACATTCAAGCTAAAAACACCTATATGCTGATGACACTGTCATTTTTTGTTGTTGTTATTCAAATATATCAACACCTCAAATGAAAGAGAATCGAATATGGGGCCTTTGAAGATCAGAGACCAACTAGGTGTATTTCACTGGAGCAGCATTAGCTACAGGAAAACAAATCAAGGGCTGCAGCAAACTACAACTACAGGAAAGTGATCAAAGGAAATGTATTACCATGTGGTGTAAATATCTATTGTCTATGTCCATTAAGAGTGTGAAAATGATTATTGTTATAATTTAAACAATTGTGAACCAGGGGGCAGGAAAAGGTCGTCCACTAACTGGCAACATTACATCTTTCAACATTAGTGTGAGCGCAACTGAGCAGTACAAACCACTTTGTTGTTTCCTCGGGTAAAACTGTTATAATAATATAATATTATATATGTATACAGTTTAATTTCCATTCCCGTGGTCAAAAAAGTTGTCTTGTGGCTGAATGATCCTTCAATAACCTGATCATTATTTACTGACAGAGTGAACTGAAGCAGTTGATGGAGGTCTCTGTGTCTCTCTGGGTCAGAGGCTGCTGGTCCAGTTCTGATTTTGAGTTTTTAACAGAGAATCAAACGGAGCTTAGTGGATGTTGTCGTTAACTGGCCTTGTTACACGAATGATGCTGTTACACTTCCTTCTCATGACAGGATTAAAGCGGAGATGGAAGCTCCGGTAAAGCACTGACACTCATCGAAGCTGCTCACCAAACATGTGCACAGAAAAATGTCAGTCAGAGATAGGGCAGGCTTTATCGCACATTACACTGTTTCTACGGCTTTCATTTGTTAAATGTTGAATAGACCGATGTACAAAATGAGAGATGTGACAGAAAACAACAAAACAGACATGCAGAGTGAAACATGTAAGGAGACGGGTAATATTTTTGGACAGACGGCAGCTTTCTGAGTCCCTGACCTTCCTGCTAAAAATAGCTCAGCACAGATGTATTTTTGTCCGGCTGGAAAACAGAAACACATCTGATTTATCATTTCTCATTCTGGTGAACTATGAACACATTGGAATCAATGCTCAGTTTTAGTAATGCTAGTTATCTAATTCAAACACTGACTCAAGTCTTCAGTCTTCAACCAATCAATCAATCAGACCCCAGACGTACTCATCTAGGTCTTTAAATTCTCATTTATAATGGATGAGTTCATTAAATGGAGGATGAAGAGGATTACTGCTCAGTTCAAGATAACAATAGTGATGACTAATGTGTTCTGCACAGACATGCCTCCTCCACTGTTCCAACACTGCAGGCTAGTACACCTAAATTAGACTGCAAATCATCACCTCATGTTCTGATCATTTAGTGTTCAGTAGTGTTTAACCCCTAACACCAATGGTACCTTTAGAAAACTCAAAAGATGCCATGACAGAACATAAAGGATTATTGCTTCAGGCAAAATACACTTAAAGAAACTGTGAGAAGTCTTTAACCATCTGCAGGAAACAGACACTAAATGTCTCAAAGATCCACTTGAAACTGCTCAGAGGTACCAAGAACTTTGACCTTCAACCGCCTCCCTAAAGATCCCTAAAGCTTTGAGACCTTCATGCAGGTAAAAAATGTCTAGAGCCACACAAAGTACCACTGAAACCACTTCAAGAACTTCTTCAAACTCCCCAAAAGATCCAGAAACCCCATCATGAACTTTGTAACTGGATATTTATAACCTCTTGAACATTGACTGAAAAAAGGAATCCCTTTTAGTACATTCAAAAGATGGGATCCTGGAACTGGATTCTGAGCTTTGTGTAAAGATAAAGCTGTAAAACGCAAAGTGAAATTCATTGGTTCCTTGTAGCAGCAGCAGAAACTGAAGTGAGCTCCTCTGAGGAGCAGTTGTTCTGAGTCCAGAGCCTCAGTCTGAGAAAATGAAGTGTAGGACTGTTTCAGCACCGTTGGTTCTCAGGATCCTGAAGGCTGGATTAATAGAGGCTCTCTACACCTGTACAGAGTGGGGCTGTGTGTGTGTGTGTGTGTGTGTGCGTGCTGGTAATTGACCTGTCAGGTTTTCCCAGCCAGAGTATTAGTCTTTCTATTAAAACCCTCTCCAGCATCCATCCACCTCCTTCTCCTCTGCCCTCACTATCCATCTATCCATCTGCAGTAATATCTTCGGCCTTATCCCTCTATCCACCCCCCAACCATTGCTATCCCTGCCCTACACACACACACCCACAAAACACACACGCGCCCACATCCATCCATTAGCAACATGCTGCTGTAGGTTTTATATTCTCTGGCAGATTTTTGCTTCACTCTGCTCCAACAGGAATGTTGCTGTAATGCAAATACCAGACAGTAAATATAACACGCAAGTTAAAGATGTGAGGATGCTGTAACATGCTCTGCATGCACGAGAGTATATTGAGCACCTAAACAACTCAATACTATAAAATATATTCCTAATAATAGTGGAAAATACTTATGAGTAGTGGAAATCAATGGGTTTGCAATATAATTCAGAGAAGGAAGCTTGATGCTCAGAGCCTCTTTGTTCTGTTCTGTTTCGTCCTTTGATCCTTCAACATGCCTCTAGTTTTATCATTGTTAACTGCAAATTTATCCAGAATGAGAGCTTCATCTCAGAGTTTGTCCCACTGAACTTAGTGTCCTGTCAAGTTCTTCTGCTGCTCTGTGAAGCTCTGGCAGGCCGGGTGTTGACACGGTGTCCTGGTCAGCTTCAGTTTAAAGGGGCGGCAGTTGTTTAGACTGACTGCTTATAACTTCTCTAAATCCGACTTGTGGGTCTAGTAAAAGTGGCAGGAGTTCACCTCCCTGCAGTTTGACGCCATGCCAAACCCAGAAATGATTTTTCCACAGACCATTATTTTTAAAAAAAAAAGTGTGACAGGCCCCCCAATTGCAAACAAGGTTATGCCATGATTGCATTTTGGTTTGGTTTAGGGTGGATGGGCTTCGGTCTCAATGAATCAGTCAAACCCAGTATATTCAGTCTAGTCCAGGTTGATGTCTGAAAACCCTGCATCTCTGTTTGGTTTTGTTTTCCTCAAGCACACGAGCGTCCGAGGTGTGTGCCCTCTCTCCCTCTGCCTCTTGAAACGTACTTGCTCTTGGTGGGAATTATTTGGTTTCTGTGAATAATTGTATATCGAGCAGGTCCGCAGCTGCTCCATTTGGAAAGAGTCTTGAGATCTTGGACTTCTGATGTGAACTGACTGTACATAAATAGAAATGGACGAGTCTTGATCATTCATCCACCCTTCATCATGATTACTGTGGCCACTAGATGTCACCTAATGAAATAGAAGTACAAGTAATAAGCTGCTGCACAGATGACCCCTCGGCTGTTACATGTTCAGGACATCAGCTCGGGGTAAACCACAACATTCACAGAAACCTACGACCGACAGACGACCACCAGCAGTTGCATCTTACGGTTTAATATAATATTGTTGCCCTTTAGTAGTAAGTGGGTGTGAGTCTGTGAAGATGATTGTGTGTCTTATACTAATCTTGGGCTTTTTTTATCACTTATGGTGAAACAGCAGAGACGTGACGGGACATTACACATATTTATCTGTAGCCCTGCAGTTTGTTGATGCAATAACCACTTCCCCCAAAGGATTCATTCAAATTTCATCTCATTTCATTTGCCCACATCCCATCAGCTCCATCCATCTACCCCCTACAACATCCGCTGCTCTCCTCTCGTTTCATCCATCTACCCTCCTCCATGCCGAGCTCCCGCGGTCCACCCCCACCTCACCTCCAAACCCTCCCCCCTCCTCGCCTGCACAGTCAGACAGTCTTACAAATGACCCTCCTCTCCCTGGAACCATCCATTCACCGTCCCTTGGGGCGGGAGCTTCGCTTTAATTAACCCCAGTTTTGCAGAGTTGCACCAACATGAACAAGAAAAACTGAGAGTAAAAAAAAAAACAGACCTGAGAGGCTTTTACACTGTGGATTGTATGAAATCAGAGCAGTCAGGTCACATTTATTATTTTTAATTTCCTTCACCTACAAAACAAACTCTTACGCTGATGGATCTGCTGGTTTGCTACAGTTTTCTACTCATTTACATGTGAAGCTTTACATTAATACAGAAAAACATTTTCCCAGTGATCTGTATTAGTGCAGACATGATGAGACGTATGCTGACTCTCAGTGTGTCAGTCGGCTGTTAACCTGGTCTGGTGTCATTGATTTGTGTCCTCTGCTGTCACTCACCTGCCTGAAAGCTGGACTGGCTGATAATTGGTACAATCTTGACTGCCCCGATGAAGAGGAGGAGGAAGGTGGAGAAGAAGACCGCCCTGCGGATAGATGGAGAGCCTGTTAATGTACACTATTAATTCATTTTATTTCAAAGTGGTAGCTGTTGATACAATATTCATGATGTTAAAATGAAATGAATCTGAATATATTTGATCCTCAAAACAAACAGCCGTTAATAACATAACATGAAAAATGAGAAAAAGTGTCATAAACAAAACAATGTGCAGAAGCACAGAGTGACTGTATCTGTACATATATATCATGTATGTGGGTGGGGGCGTGGCTGAGGGCGGTGGCTGCTGTGGTGTGACATTACAAAGTAACAGAAGTCCTGACGGCTGGTTTTAAGGCTCAGAGACCTTTGAAACATACTACTTTGATACGATTAATATTGAACCGAGTCCTGATTTATAATCAAAACAGACATGGACATCTACCTTGGATGGACTATGGACTATATGAGACCTTTCATTTCTTCAATAATTTAATTAAAAATCCTTAATTAATTTGAATCATTACTGCAGAGACCATTCCATATTGGACAGAATACTGAGAAAAATGTTAAAATACCAATAAATAAAATATATTATTCTAAAACATTTTAGACGGTATAATCAGCATCAAAACGTGGTCCTATGTCTTCCTGAGTTGTGCCCTAGCTCAGGGGCCACATCCTTCAGAGGGTGCAGTTGAAGACCGGCTGTGTCACAGTGTTGCAACTAGATTGCCCCAATTCAAACTGCAAAGTTTAGTCCTCTTTAATGGGGCAATGGGTGGATCCAAACCTGTCCCAGGATTCATTGCATGAAACATGAGAATAATATGGCAGCAAAAAAACACTGACAGAGAACCTGAGGATTACACTTTGCTTTGCTGTTTTGTGTTTCAGCTCAGTTCAACAACTGTTTTTAATGAGAAAGCTGTGTCTTGTCGAGGTTGCTCGGTGACAGGGGCGGTTCTTTGTGACGCCATGGTCATGGCAGGCACAGCTGGGGCCCGCACTATGAAGCAGGTTATCTGGATTGATTTAACCCGACATTGACCGTCCTGATGACCTGAGCTGTGAAGCTGGTTTTTACCTGTCTGGCTGCACATCCCCGTGAGAGTTTTTAAAGTGTGAATTATTATCACTAATTTGTTTCTAATTAATGAAGTTGATGACATGACATCAGTCTGATAGTGTGATTCACTCCAGTTTTAAAAGCTTCAAACAAACAGAGGAGTGTATGGAAATATTCAAACAGCAAAACAAATCCACTGATTTATATAAGTGTCTCCTGCTCCTGATTATTTATCAGTTAATTGCAAACCCTTTTGTTCTCCTGTAGAAATGATAAATCAGTTTTTCAGGTATCTGATTGGTCAGTAATTTGGCTGTTGACAGGTTTTGATCTGATTGAGAGCAGGTTAGGAAGTCAGTGTCAGTTACCATGGTGATTAACCCCGGTAACAAGTGAACCACCAAAGCCTGATGTTCTCATGATAACCTCAGTTCCCGCTTTGTAGCTCAGGCCTCTGGTTGTGCAAAGTGTTCATTCTCAATAGACCCGAACATCTCATTTCAGGTCAGCCTTTGTGATCTAAGGGCCACTTCTTAGACCCCGTCCTCAGAGGGATGTGGCCCTGAATTGTGACACAGCAACAGAGCTATAGAGAAATATTTCACTGACCTTTGTTTGTGTGTGTTTGGATAAATGATGCTGCTTTAAGTAATATCTGTTAGAGGAACTATTTAAATGCAGATGTATCCTCACACATTCAGACCCACTGGAGAAAAAAAGACAAACTTCTGTAAACTGGTAAGAATGTTGCATTGAGTGAGGAAGTGAAGTGTCTCAACAGTTTCCAGAAAACAGTGAGAACAAACCACCCAAACACTCCCCACCCTCACTGCTCCTGTCTGTATGTGTCCAGGACTCTCACCCGTCCATAACTCTGCAGCAGAGTTAACTCAGCGGAGGTGTGAAGGAGCAGGTGGTTATGGGAGGTGAGATGGATGGATGATCATGACCTTCACCTCTTTTTACATTTCATTTCTCTATCTGATGAACTCACTTCATTCATCTCATGTAAAAACCAAACTTGTGTGACAGAAATTAGACATTTTATTCCCTTTTTTTTCATTAAGCTTTGTGTGTGTGTGTGTGTGTGTGTGTGTGTGTGTGTGTGTGTGTGTGTGTGTATTTGCTATAAAGCTGCTCAGATGATTCCCTGGGTCAATACGTGACACAAACACACACAGCTGTTACCTGACATCTGAGATTATCTCATTTCTGATCCAATTTCACAGCTAATATCACATGTGACACCTCGGTTCATTGTATTTCACATATGAATGATAATGTTTATGGAGCCGAACAGTTTCCACACCAATGTCCAGCCTGTTGTAGCGTAAGTCACCTGTAACAGTGGACTTTTCTCTGCTATGTCCGTGGCTATAGGTGAAGGGTGACTGTGATCCGTGTAAACACTGTTTCACTCGGGTTCAAAGGTCGACAGTCAGCTGTTACTCTCAGCTTCTGCACCATTTAACACAGTTTAAACTGGTCTGTCTGTATTGACCCAACACAAAGCTTCCATCAACCCAACTCACGTTGCTGTGTGCCAGTTAACACGGGAAACAAACATGTCAGCGGGCATTAGGATGATGACGACAACAGAGTGTTTGAATAAACTCCAAATGATAAACAAATGATTTTTTTCAACAAATCCATGAATCTACGATAAGAATCATATAGACTGCATTTGATTGGAGGTTGAGACAGAAGACGGTTCATCCCAGTCTGTGCTGGTTAGAGAAATGAAAAAGAGGAGGAGGAGGAGAGCGAGAGATGAAGAGAGGCTGAAATAGAGAGCGGGAGAGACAACGTGTCAGGGTCGCCAATCAGCAGAGCTAGTGGATCCCAGGAGGGACATACAGATCCAGAGCTGCTCAACAACACTATCAATCACTCACACACACACACACACACACACACACTGTAGGGATTTTCCATCTTTACCTTTATCTTTATTGACTCCATTTGACCTGAAATGTGTGTGTGCATGTCTTTCTATTATTGCAAGGAAAATATTTTAACATTTTAGTTAGATACCATTGTTGCAAGGACATTCTGGCATGGTGAGGACTCTGTGGCACTTCAAAGGGCTGTGGGTCAGAAAGAGGCTTTGGTTAAGGTTAGGCAAAGGGTTTGGGAAAGCATTATGTCAAAGAGTGTCCTCACAACAGATGTAAGACAATAGTGTGTGTGTATGTGTGTGTGTGTGTTTTTGTGGAAGTTAAATTTCCCCAGTTCTGAAGAATCACCAACTCTGACCTTAAAACCTGAGCGTCAACTGAGGTGAAAACTGTGATAATATTCTGTTAAATATACTGTAAATTCAACATTTAGAGCTCACGCACACACACACACACACAGCTTCTTCAGCAGTACTCCACTGAGTACACTCTCAGTGTACTCAGTGGAGTCACTGCAGCAGATGTTTGAGCCCTGATGTGTTTGTTCTGAAGAACAAACATGATTTGAGCAGATAACTGAGCTGACGGTAAAAGATGACCAGGTCAATTATGAGGAAAACTCCATCATTCAGCAAGAAAACTAAAATTAGCAGATGAATCATTACATCAACTGTAAGACAAAGCGATATGTATCACTTATATTAATATATAATAATGCTGAGAGTCAGGTGTGAACACTGAAGCTGTGTAATTATTTATTCCCCTGTCCATACTGGATGTTAATACATCTCTTCACAACACACTTACTGTGTAAGTGGTCGGGATAAAATTCACCCTCCTTGTTTTGAACAAAAAATGTTTTGCAGCCTTTTTAGCTGAAAATCCCCAGCTTTTGTGCCCGTCCTTCCTCTGCAGCTCGACAGGGAGACACAAAGAAAATCCAGATGTGTCCACCTCAGACAGCTGCAGCCTCCTATTGACTGACTTCAGATCAGCTCCTCAGTTGATGTTTGCACAAAACAGGGCTGCGGATTTTTGTCCCCCATCACTTCACTGACAGCTTATTAAGAAGGGGTCTTTGCTCGATCGCAGCTGGAAGGCAAACCACTTCAGCCTTCACACGGGCGCCTGAAGAACTGAGAGCTCAGTCCTTGTCAGTCTATCTGGGCCAGCGTAGACCACCAGCAGTCTCACTGGGCCTTGGCTGGAGTTGCACTGTGGTTAGAGACTGATTGTTCAACACCAGGAGGCTGATTCATCTGAATTTTACTGTATAAACAGAGACGTCGCTGAGACATTATGGCAGTAAACGGTTTTCAATTACTCTGCAATCTTCACGGGGACACTCTACTTCTGAGGAATGTATCTTGTTCGATTTCCCAACAGATCCCAGTGTGAGAGTGGCTCACCACACTAACCCTACCAACACCTGTCTGTGGTAGCCCCCCCCCCCCATTAAAATATCCCATTTTCTCCTTCATTCATTTATTATCTGCACATGTCTGCTGATGAGGATGATGAGGATGATGAACTCCAGTGTTCAGTCCTGTTTCTGCCTTTCACTGCTAAAGTCTCCAGACAGATCTGATTATGAGGAACACACCTTCTAAAGTCTAACACCAGACTCGGGGTTTAAAGCGGCTCCTTTTCAAAACTGAACACATTGTTGACATTGGCACAAAACTTCTAATAAATTACAGCTCAAGTCGAATTAATCGTCGACTTCACGCCAACAGCTGTCAGTCTTCGTGTGTCTCTAACTGTCTGCGCGGAAGCAACGTGCAACACAACTACATAGAGTAAATTGTAATTGTGTTGACTTGACTGCAGGTTTGTGTTGTGTATTGGCGCCGAATTGTAGACTACAGCGAACAGAGGGAGAGTAGCGTGGATCTTCTCTCTCAGCTCGTGTGAACTGCTGGTTTTAACCGACATTGCAGTGAATTGAGCGGTTTTTTAAACGAAGATCAGCGCGCTGTGGTCCTGTTGAGGTGGTTATCCACTGGGGCGGTGCAGTCACTTTGAGTGAAGCACAGCACGGACCTGCAGTCACTGCGAAGCCACATAGTTACAGAAGCAACACGGGCAAGCGCCGAACTCCGCAGACAAAACCATGGCATTAGACGTCAAGACGCAGCGGGAGGTGGACTTACATTGTCAGTAGTTCGGGACAGTCTCCTCGGCGCTTGTCGGGTCGGGATTAACACTTCGGGTTCAACCGCTGGGTGTCCCGGCGGACGGGCGGAGCACAGCTGGGCGGGGGCTGGACGGATCTAAGAGCAGACCGGACGATGAGGGTACCTCGGGTCCCTATGTGTTTACTGTGTGTGTCTGAAGAGGCGGGGGGGTGAGAGAGAGTCCTGCTGCTGACTCACACACACACACACACACACACACAATCCCTCGGGTAGCACCGCAGCACCGGGAGCAGCGGGTTCTGATGATCCAGAGGGTCCGGGGAGTCTTCCAGCTGAGGGCCCGGTCCGGATCACTCATGAGTCCGGCCCTGGGTGACGCGCTAATCGACCCATCAACAGAAAGTGTTGGCGTTACACACTTACAGTGTGAAACACTCACACACACACAGCTGTGGGCGGCTGCGCCCAAAGTCACACACTTCTGACTTTTAATGGATCAAAATCTGCGTCAAACGCGCAGAAAAGCTATAAAAAGAAAAGTTCAACTGTGAGCGGCGTGTGTCTGTGTGTGTGTGTGTGTGTGTGTGTGTGTGTGTTTGAGTGTGTACATGTAGGAAGTAGAAGTTGAGCGCATGCTATTCCGGTCGACGCTCCTCCTCCCGGCCGCTGCTATTGCGACATGGATAAGACTGATTTCCCAACCCCACCCACCCATTCACTCCATCCACCCCCCACCCACTCCGCTTTCTCACACAATCACTGACTCATCGCAGTACGAGTGTGGCCCCGCACCGTCACCGTGGCCCCGTCCGACCCGGTCCTGGAGGATCGGCGTCAGTCCGGCTTTAAAACCCTGCTCCGTCTGCGGCGTTCACACAAGCGAACTACAGACCCGTAGACACGAAGAAGAGCTCGAGGTGTTGATGGAGCTGCTGCTGATTTCCCCGGCTCGGGGGTCGGGCCCCTGCACGGGCCAGCAGGACCCCTGCTGGCCCCTCAGATGACCAGCCTGTCTGAAAAGAAGCTCATCTGTCAGATCAGTGTCAGAACTTATTATCTTCTACATTATATTTGGCACACGTAGTGCAGCAGAATGATCAAGTAGCTTTAACTGGCTGGGTTCATGTAAAGCACAAATACCTTAATATTGTATTAAATTACAACACAACATCAAAATCACTATCAGCACTGTAGAAGTTACTTCACTTCCTCCTCTGATTTACTCTTCAGTGAACTTCAGGTTTCAGTGTAATAAGGTCACATCTCTGTGACAGTCTCTGATCTTCTCCAGGAACATCGTGTCAACACCAGATCTGATTCAACCACAGGCTGTTGCTGTGTAGGTGCAGAGCACTCTGCTGCAGACAGACATGAAGTGAACTGAAAGACTCTCAAATTCATTTAAACAATTAGAATAACTGAGATCTTTTGATTTAATCTATTCTCCTGAGGGCATCTTGATTTAAAGAGGCTCGTCATCGTGGCTTGATGCTTCTGAATAGGAGCTTGGTTGAGGAGTGTTTGGTTGTGTCGGTGTCATGTTGGTGGATGCTGCCTCCTCCTGCTGCAGTGCAGAGGTGAACAGTGGGTTAGAGGCTTATTCATTGTCCCATGTTACAGGTGTCAGAGGTGAAGACGTTTTCCTGGGTCGATGTCGCCTCCCGGTGGCGACAGTCAGCCCCAGCAGGACACTCAGTCTTAATGTGTGAGGATGTGTCCTGTTTTATAATCATACCAACCTTCATATTCATGTGTGTTCATGGCTTCACTGCTCTGGAACAAAATGCTCAGCTCTCAGCTCTGAGTCTGTTCACCGTTTACTGTGAAATGAATTGGCTGAGAAAGAGACAGACGGACGGACAGGCGAAAGGGGATGGCAGAACAGAAGGCCACCACTTGTAAACCGAATTGTAAAATAATCCCAATGGTTTTATTCATTCCAATTTATTTATATGGCACCAAATCAGAGCAAAGTTATGTCAGGGCACTTTACATGTAGAGCAGGTCCAGACCGAACAGCAAACAAACCTAATGGCTCAATCATAACAGAGGGTAACCATATAAACACGTTTCTCACATCAGTGTCATGTCCTGCTCTCTTCTTTGGTTATGTCTCATCAGACACATTCTTTTGGTCAGAATTATAAGCAGATGATATGAAATATGATGATGATGAAAAGCAGATTTTATAAACCTCATTCACTCAGAAATTGGGCACATGTTCATAACCCTCATTCCAAAAATGGATGGAAGCACAAAAACCACCTCTGTGTTATCAGAGGTGGCAAACGTGCAGTTGTTGTCCCACAACAAGAAGGTCCTGGATTTTATGTTCTCATGCAACTTTATTCACAGCACTTCACAATACTTCCCTCCACTCCAGAAGGGGTCAATCTGCCTTTATTTGCTGGTTTACCCACGTTCAAAAAACATGTTTATACTCACTAATTCTGGTGGAAAAGTCGTATTAAAGAAAAGCTGTGAGTGAGCTTGGCATCAAATCTCCCTTCACTTGCCAAGAGCTGTCTCCAACAGTGGGAAGCTATGATGGTAGTTTTCCTTTTAGAGAGGTTCAGGGACACCAGTGAAAATATGAACTAAAAAGTATATTCTAGTTATTGGATAACTGGGAGCTTTTTGCTTGGTTCTGTCCCATATGGAAAATTACTGTATCACCACAACACTTCATTTATTTATAATTTATCATTTTATTTATCCAAATTGCAGCTTTTTTGCAACTTGCACTTGGCCATACTGTGTTTATTTCTATAATATTTAGATTAAATTGTTCAGCTGTAGAACAGACAGATAGATAGATAGATAGATAGATAGATAGATAGATAGATAGATAGATAGATAGATAGATAGTCTTTCTCGTGGTTTCATGGTCAGCTGATGGTTTTAGTATCACTCGGCAGCAGCAGAGTTGTGTTTTTGTGTCACTGCTTGTTAAAATTGGATGAAGCTGTGCAGCTCTTAAGACATCAGAGCATTAGACAGAGTCGTGTTTAAAGTGGAAACCAGCTGCTGAGTGTATGTATACAGCAGCAGCAGAGTGGATGGATGCTCCGTGAGCTTTTAGCCCATCTGTCTGATGCCATGTTTTTCACTTCAGCTCAGGAATAACGCAGAGCTTTTAAGGAAGCAGCAGCTGAGGCCACAAACACACTTCTTCTTCTTCTTCTGTTCTATTCTTCTTCCTCTCTCACCAGTTTAAAGAGGAAACGTGTAAACTTTATTGTATGATAGTCATCAGTGTATTTCATGTTTAGTCATTTGTATTAATCTGTATTAGTTTGTTATTCAATCTATTCTACAATTGGGAATTCACCAGGAAATTCTTACTAATGGTGAATATGGTCATTTTGCTTGTATTGATCATTGCTGATTCATTTCATTTTCTATTTATGGGAAAGTGTTTCACATGAGTTAACGCCCTTGTTTCATTTGATATTTTCTTGTGGGCATGTCCTAGATTAAGGGGAAGTGATGAGGTCGTCTTTACACTGAAAGCTGCTGAAACTTTTATGATGCAACATTTAAACCTTCAAGGGCTTTGTCAGCAGCTCAGTACAAACAATGACAGCTCCACCTGCAGTAACATAACATGTAGCTCACACTGATGTGAGGACACAGCGAGGACTGTGGAGTTTGCCCCATCTGCACAAGTGTGAATTTCCACATGAGTTTTGAAAACTCATAACCACCGACCAAAGCGTCTCACACCGAGGCTCTGACATTTACAGGAGCAACAAGTTGAGGATGAGACGAGACAGATCTGTTTTATCAGTTAATAGCTCCCTCTTTTCTATGTCTGTGTGTGTGTCTGTAGCTGCCTGTGTGTCCTCAGTCCAAACAGACAGACAGTGTGAATGAGGGAGAACATCATCTACCTCCAGTCCACATCTCCACCTCCATGTAACTTTGGCCATTTCTAAAACCATGTTGTGACATGATGTAGGTATCATTTGGTTACCAAGCCACTGCAACGTCAGTCATTTTTTCTGCTGTTTTAAAGGCCTCCAGTTTATTTCTTGTTTTTTGAAATCATTAGAAACCATATCTGGAGGAGAAGGTGGAGCTGAGGAGGAGTGAGGGGTGGAGCTGAGCTGTCTCTATCCTGATTGGGTGGTACAACCTGTCAATCACATTGTACCCACACCCCCTAATTAATCCCCTGCTCTATGGTCTATTTTCCTCTAAATGGACCATCAAAACGTTTACTGAGCTAATAAATCAAGGGAGAAGTAGGGACATTTTCCCATAGACTTCAATACAATCTGACTTCTTTAACAACCAGTGGAGTCGCCCCCTGATGGTCATTAGAGAGAATGAAGGTTGGAGGCTCTTCATCTCACATCATCACTTTTCAGCCACATCCACTTTTATTTACAGTCTATGGTTGACAGAAAGCCAGAGCCTGGTATTTTACTACCAGTCGCCACTGATCTCTGTCAGATCAGCACCCGGCTGCTGATTTCAACACACACCGCCTGGTTTCATCATAACGCTCCCATCTTATGAAGTTAAATTTAAAAGCATCAGCAGTGAGCAAACTCACACAAACTCAAGCTTTAACGCAGATGTCTCAATGGCCTGTGATAATAACCCTCCCCCTTTTTTCAAATATTCACTACATTTTGAAACAAGCAACAGTTTGAAGAATCAGTGCATAAAAATGTCTCTTGAATGAAGAAAACTGAATTTCAGCTTTCTCTCTTCTCTTATTGTTATATATTTGTTAGGTATCATTTTTATCTTATTATATTATTTATTGTATAATGTATGCTTCCTGTATCTCCTGTGTCCTTTCTGCCTGTAAATAAAGATGTACAGTGGATTTAAACCTGTGAAAGGTTGACCTGGACAAACAGAGACTTTTTCTGTGGCCTTTAATGTGAGTGTCTCCTGTCACATGTGGACTTTAAGTCATGGATTTGAAGATTTAAGGATCAACTTTTACTTTAACCAGGTCTCATCATGTGACATCAATGACGTTTCAAAAAGTCATTTCAGCTTCAATTCAAGGGAGACACAACTTTTGATTTTGCAAGGCATTGACTTCACAGCCTCAACAAAAGGGTTCTTGTTTCCTGTTTAGAGAAACAAATGAAGAGCATTAAAAACGAGGCGGAGACTGAAGCTTTTATATCGTTCTTTTTTTTATTTTTCAATAATCTTTTTCATCCTGCTGCGTATTTGCGATGACGTTTTTCTAATATATGATGCGTTATATGAAGGTGTCTCAGAAAAGGTGCAAACATCAGCAAACACAAAGAAAGATCAAAAGATTTCAGGCTTTGACAAAGACATTTTAACATGGCAACAGTTCATCGTCTCCCCCCCTTCCCCCCACTCCGTTCACCTCTGAGGGGCCAACCAACTGCCAGAGGGCCTCTGTTGCTTGGTATAATGACATCATCATTTTGCGCCGGTGGATGTCGGCATTGCTGCAAACTCCCCCATGCAACAGCGACAGAACTCCGTACAGGCCGAGCCTTGTGTTATTTTTTTGGATGAAAGCTAGAGGTCAGCAGGTCGACTCAGGGGCCCGAACCGGACTTCAGAAGGAGACTCTGTATTCTTAATCAATAATGGAGGGAAAATACGAAGAAACATTGTCAGGGTGTTATTAAAACGGGATCTTAAAAGGTTTGAGTTGACCTGCTGTCCTCTCTTAGGTCACAGACTATAACTGTAGAGTGCCCTTTCTACACTTTCTACTTCTCAGAAACCAGTTCACAAACCGACGCTGCCTTCAGGTGCCAACAGAGGTAACGTAAATATAAGCCATGTGCAAACACTTAAATCATCATCCACGTGGTCGTAACAGTGGGAATCTTTCACAACCGCTGTCGCTCCCACAGGATATATTAAAGCCTTTGTGGTTAATGTGTCATATTTATGACATAAAATAATATGTTGTTAGCCATTTAAGAGTTTGTGCCTTTGTTTGAGTTTCAGATTCTTTGAAAAAAAAAAAAAAATTTGTGTAGAAAAGATTGAAGAATGTCTAAATGAAAATTGTGCTCAGATTTCACTGAACATCAACAGTGAAATAAATGAAAACATAAACATTATAGTACAGATTCAAAGTGAGAACTTGCACATGCACACAAACGTTTCAGTTACAACACACTTAAATTACAAGTACAAACCCCCCACCACCACCACTGCCCCTTTTTTAAAGCAGGGCTAAAACTTTTAGACATTCTCAAATGTTTTCTACAGGAAATGAAAACTTTTTACAGCTTTATTTTATATGTAAATGTTTGTTTCACCCACTTTGACTGATAATGTTATTTGTTTTCTTACAATACTATAATGGCTTTTTTTCCCCAAAAATTGTTTAATTTATTTTTACCACTTTATATTTTTCCATGTGTCCAAGTGTTTCCATAGACAGCGTCTGATTTTTTTTTATGTTGTGTATGTTATGTTGTTAATATCGAAAAATAAAAACACAAAAAAATATTAAGATACAAAAGAAAAGTAAATAAAATGGAAACAGCAGCTTTTTCTTCATAGGCTAAAAAAATGTTTGCAATATGAGGCCATTATTTCTTTTTCATATGACAAAAGTGTTTTTTAGCATCAGCAGCAATTTTAGAACACAAGTTTAATTTTAATGTCGAAATTGAACTTTTTTTTGGCACCATCAGTCTTCCACATAAAGAGTCTGACGCTTTTTTTTTTTTGTCGACATGACGATGATGTTGTGACGTGACATGAAGGCAGCAGGGCTGTTGGATTGATGTTACAGCCTGATACTGAGTTAAGAGCCTGGTTACAGCGCTGAAGCAGACGTGAGAGAGAGGACACTCGTGTTACAACATTCCTGTCGAGAGGTTTGGTTGTGTTGAAGTTTACAGAATCATGAACAGGAGAGCATTCACTCGTCACAAACATCTCTTTGGACCAGGAGAGAAAACAGTAAAACAACGCCGGTGTTCCTGTTGGTCTCTACAATCCGCATGGTCCAACCCAAAACCCCAAACTGGAAGACTTTCTCAGAGGCAGTGCGGTGGATTGTGATTGGTTCGTTCATTTCCCGCCTTCAGTCCCTCCATTCATATGTCCATATGTCCATTTTTAACCAAACAAAAGTTCGAAAACAAAAATGAAAAAAAAAACAAAAAACACCTGGGTTGTGTCAGCCAATAAGAGCCAACTTCTATGACCAAACCTACCCAGGCCCCGCCCCCCTTGTTTTGTTACGTGTTTTGTAACAGAGCATGCATCACGGTTCAGCTGTCGGGTGAAATAACATTTTTTCCCCACATGCAAACAATCATTCTGATCCAGTGTCTCCGAAAAACGACAAACTCGTGCCAGCTGATGTCGGCTGATGGGAGGTGACCAAGTTTCCCAAAAACGATCTTTGCATTAATTTAATCTCTGATCTGCTTTCGAACACCAAACTACTCAACATCTGCAGTCCGGGTTTGCTTGTGTCATGTTGCTCATTAACTCATGTAAATAATGTGGACATCTCTACCTCTTACTGGTTTCACAGACTTAAAGAAGAGTTCTTTTTTCTTCTTTCCAGGAAAGGAGGGCTGTTGTTACTATTATTTTGAAGGACTGTGAAAATGGCTCCTGACCCACAGGGGATGGGCGCTGACTTGTTGATCTTTGTAAACTGGGAAAAGGTGAAAGATGTTTTTGGGAAACCTGATGGGTAACGTCTGAGAGGAGTAAAGGGTTTGAGAACGAGAAGAAGAAATGTAGTAAAAGTTGAACAGGGCAGTGAGCGACTCAGTCTGAACGTCTGAACTCCTTTTCATGGCCTCTGTGCAGCCTGGGGAAACACAATGGGTTATACTGCTGCTTTAGGAATGAATTGAAACCAGGCTGCCAGGAAGTGAGTGAAAATGATGAGCAGAGATGCTGAAATCATTCACACTTTATGCATGTTTGAAGAAAATGTATTAAAAAAGAATTGTTCCTACAGTCCATCCTGACCCGGCTGCTGTTGGGTGACAAGCCGACCTAACGTCATGTTGGTTTGGCATTCGCCTGCAGACCTGTTACATCATTTCATCCAAGGGAAGAGCTGCAGTCATGTCTGTAGCAAAAAAAACATTTTGGAGGAATAGTATTTACAGAACAACAGTTAAATTCCTTGTTATTTAACAGGCATCACATTTATTTTGGAAGGTTTTTCACCCAACAGCAGGAAGTTGTTTCTACAATGTCTTTTTTCAGACGTGGAGTTCATGAGGTTCAGATGAGCTCAGAGTGATACAGTTTCCAGGGCAGTGCTTTTCGTCTTAACGAAGCAGGGCAGTGTTAAACATGTTACCACATCTTCCCATCAGCCGGTACCTGAACACATCACTGTGGTAAGAGTTGCCATGGAACTGTGGCCCACACAGGGCAGTGATGTCAGACCAGACTGAACAAGATTTTATCCAAATGATTGAAATACATGAGTCCTGCAGGACACAAACGCAAACATGTGGCATCACTCTCTCCAGCCGTTCTTCTGCTGTGGCTCAGAGGCCAAGATTTCCCAGGTTTATTCGATGCACCATGATTGGGAGGTTCGCTTTTGAGCCGATTATAATAACTATGCACAGCAGGGCCCAAAGGTTGGGACCCTTGACCCCTCTGTCTGTGCTCTACCTTCAGCCCCACAGTGACAGAAGACACAGATTTCTACTCGTTCTAGAGACACTGCCATCACTTCTGGGTCATAGAGTCAAAATCTGTTCATGGCATGAAGGTCAATAATCAGTAACAACAATTGAAAATCATTTTTTGATCTGCGTCCAATCTGTAGATTCAAATAAAAATGTGTGAATCCAGATATCTATCAATAACCATAATCAATCAATAACTAATAATCAGCGACACCATCCATGGCGTACCACTGTTGGCCAAAACAAAAACCCCAAGAAGAATCAGCTGTGACCTTGAGAGGCACTGGGTTTCCCCAAGACTTTTTTTTTTTTTTTTTTTGAAATGCACCAATCTGAACTCAGTGTGGTCGACTGCCGCATAACAATAGGTCAAGTCTCCTGAGCTGAAAACAAAACACACAACTGTGTTCAGAACAGAGTGATTCGGGCTCTGGGATACATGCTGTGTCATTAGTCAACACATTCACACCCTCAGCAGACGTCGCATCACATCACACAGAGGTTGCAACGCGCCACGGCCTGGGCAAGCAACAGAGTCCGCTGGACTCAGTCCTGTTCAGACCAGATCAGAGTTACACAACACAGCTGTTAGTGTTTCAATAAATCATTTAAAACCCCCAAACGGCTGTGTGGGCGTTGCTTTGCCTTTTTGGAAAATACATCATGCAGTATTTCCGCCTGCAACCTCTCAACACTAGGAAACACTGCACACTGGGAAACACACGTTTCATCTAATCAGACCCTGAACGCAGCACAGAGACAGAAACAGGAGTGAGCTTTTCACTCGGCGTCGGTTCTGTGTGCTTCACTGTCCTGCTGATCATTTTCAGATTGATTTCTCTCCCTCCACTCAGTTTCACTTCATTGCTATGAAAATCATCCTGCAGGGAGACAATAACCTGCTCAAAAACTGGCGTTGTTGGTGCATTCAAGGACCCTCAGACATCTGAGATCAGATGGCTGCTGGACAAAGAGATGTTCAAAGTCTGTTTAACTGTTAGTGTTTACACTGGGCTCTATTGTCAGCTTTTGTTACCACAGACACATGATACTTTACTCATGAACATCTCTCTGAACAGTGTGTGTGTGTGTGTGTGTGTGTGTGTGTGTGTAGACTGACAGACTCATGTCGGCTGCACTCAGTTATTTTCATGTGTTCGCAGCAGGTTATAATAGGTTACAGCTACGTCTTCAGTGCAGCTAGGACACTACAGTGAATCGCTATTGGAAAAGGCCAGGGCTAGCTAGCTGGTTAGCATGCTAAAGAGAGTAAGAGTAAATGTTGCTTTTTGTTTCCAGAGGTTTCTTGTAGACTGGTAAACAGCTGCTAATGTTAACGTTGCTGTAGCCGTGTCCCAGTTTCAGAGGCTGCATTTGAGGGTTTGTCACAGTCGGCGCAACCGCACTGTTCCATTTCAAAGGCTTCTTCAAATGCAGCCGACTAATGTGTCCTTCTTTTCCAGGGAAATGAAAGCTCCAATGTGTGGGTTCTTCGCAGCCCAACCCATCCCAGGATTCATTGCACACCAGTAATGAAAATAATGGCAGCAAAAAACACCAACAGAGAGCCTGAGCATTAAACCAAAGAGTATCGGGCTTCAGCTAACAGTACAACTGCACTGCTAACTGTACAACCAAGGGCCTGACAATCCAGGATTTTGTGGAAATAAATTAATTTCTTTTCAAGGTTGCTAAGCAACAGCATCCCTGTGGGAACAGCTGATGCTGCAAAGCAAAGCATAGACCAGACAGTCTCACTTCAGGTTGGCCTCCACACCTTCATAGACAGCGTCCTCTGAAGGATGCAGCCCCTGAGAGGACACAGCTTCTGTAGCAACAGCACAACTTACGAACAGCTCCTTTAAAAGCAGCATCAAAGCTTTGACCTTTTTCACCCTCTGTTTTGCTGCGCTAACCATCTATGTATTGGGTGTGTTGTGTTTGTGGTCATTTACTAGACTGACATGAATCCTTTGTTTCTGTTCCCCTGACTTTGCGGTTTCCTGTCATGCTCTTTGAAAGCAAACCTGCACCGACATCGTCTCGCTGCAATATAACGTTCACAGAGAGGAAGTGAAAAAAACTGCTGCTTGAATGAAGAGAAATTAACGTACATCTGATGGAGGGTTGGTACAATGATCGGCAGTAATGTGAAGATCATGTGACCTGCAGGAAACAAACTAAAACACTGGTATTGACACAAACTGTCAGTAATCTGCATCTGGATCTGTTGGCATGACCCAGATCACCTGACTGACCCTCTCCTCCTCCACAGGAAACAGAGCACGCAGGTATTTCAGTATTCATTCACCTCTGACCCTTTTCATCGGCAGTGTCTGCAACAAAGCTCACAACTCCCCAACCCGACAAAAAAAAACAAAAAAAACAAAAAAACAGAAACATGTGGCAGCTGAAGACAAAACAAAAAAAAACTTCTTCTTTCTGATTGGACAGAACAACACGGAAAAGAAGAAGGAAAAGAAGAAGCGCGACGTGTCGAAAGTGCGAAAGTTTTTGCATTCATTAAGAAATGAAAGGAAGTGAAGTTTCTACATGGCTTAAAGCTTTGGAGTTCTCAGCGCTCGCTCGACTCGGAAAACATTTGTCATCAACGTGACAGAAATGATGATGGTGATGATGATGATTACAATGTGGCGATGAAGAATAGGTGTGCTAGCCTCCTGGCGCCATTTCAGCAGGGCTTTTTGCATAAAATGTAAATCATCATCAACGTCCTGATTTTTCTCATTTTCAAACAAGCCCCTCCCACTTTTGATTTAAAATATTTCATCACGAGCAAGATTTTTTCCCTTTTTTTTTTTTTTTAGCTTCTTTTTTTTCTTTGTTTTCGCCGTCGTCGTCGTGGCGGTTGTTGTAGTTGGTGTGGTTGTAGTTGCTGTTGTTGCTGAACAGAGGGAGTGTTAAAATGGGAGTTCGCCTCCTCTTCCTCCTCCTCCTCCTCCTCCTCCTCCTCCTCTCTCTCCTGTGGGGGCGCTGCAGGCTATGACCCGTCCTGCTCTGTGGAGTCCTCCGGCTGCTGCTGCTGACACTCCAGGCTGCCTCCCCGCTCCTCGCTGTTCATCGTCGGGCTCCGTGAGGATTTCTGCAGCTTCTCCTCCAGCTCGTGCAGCGAGGGCTCCTTGTACATACAGACTGCAGGGGGGAGGAGGAGAGGGAGGAAGGGGGGGGGGGGTTATTAGCCACAGTGGGATGTACAGCACATATGACCATAATAATATACAGTACTGTGCAAGTCTTACATCACCCCTAGATTTGTTGTTTTATCAATGCTATAATGAACTTACATAATTATTTCTCAGTCTCTTTATTAGAATAGAACCAGAAAATACAGGGAATGTGTAGCAGGATTAAAAATCAGAAACAAATCAGAAAAAACAGCTTCTATAGGCTAAAGTGTCCAGTACTCAGTGTGACCTATGTATAAGACCACATGTATAAGACAAATATGAATGCACAGATACTTTAAACACACACACATACCGTACATACAGTCCATACAGGTATGTGATATACAGGAAGAAGACAGAAGGAAGGGGAAGGATGAGGAAGTCAAAAAGACAGCAGAGGTGAAGGGTGAGGAAGAGTTGAATTGGGAGAAAAGTGACAAAAGAAAGGGGAAAGGTGGGAGAGGGAGAAATGAAGAGGTTGAAGGTGAAGGACGAGTTATGGAGAGGAAGAGGAAAAGATAGACAGAGAGACGGGAGGAAGGGGAAGGTGATAGTTGACAGATATTTTCAAATGAAGGTGGGGCGGGGAAAACAGAGACAGAGCTTCATGTTTCCTGTTAAACCTCCATCTGTGATATTAGAGCTTCACCTTGTCCTCAACCCCAGAGAGCGTTTCTGCAGGACAACCTCTGCCCCCCCCCCC
>CM076657.1:4264689-4290582 GCA_038496675.1 Rachycentron canadum | reverse complement strand
ACACACACACACACACACACACACACACACACACACACACACACACAGAAACAAACATAAAACAGTTTTCATTCAGTCTAAAATTGTATTGTAGTGGTTTTGTTTTGAAGCAGGAAACAGTGATGACACCTCCAGCATATTTTTTTTTGTGCGTTCACTGCTGGGAAGAGAAAGTCCTGAACAGTGAAGATCAGACCTGAACCATGATGGACCAGTGACCTTCACTGTCTCTGCACTAATGGTGTGATGATGTGGGAGACTGGGACCAGTAACAACCAGTTCTAGTCAAACCTGACTCCTCTGGGACACTTTAAAGTGCCACTTTAACATGTTGTACTTCCCTGCAGATATAACAGGTGTGTGTTACTGTGTGTGTGTGTGTGTGTGTGTGTGTGTGTGTGTGTGTGTGTGTGTGTGTGTGTGTCCTCTGGATATAACAGGTGGTCAAGGAGGGTCTGTGAGTCAATCAGAGCAGAACAAACACCTGTTCTTTCACTGAAGAACAAGAGGAAGTTCTTTTCCAAACTGTGCTTTTTGTCCTTCCAGGCCTCCGTCCAATCAGGAGCAAACAAGAGGTGGTCGTGTTCATTGATAACAAACATATTTTTCATGATGTACTGTCTTTGATCACACTGATTTGTTTCTAATGACTTGCAATTAATAAATGTTTTCTTCTGTTTATTACCAAAGATGTTGTGTTTTCATGACTGTTATTATATGAATAATGATCACTATTTATAGAGCACTTCTCTGTGTTACAATGTGCTTAAAGAACCAAAGAAAACCAATAAAACAATTAAAATCAGTAAGAAATCCCGGTATAGAGTCATTATAAGAGGAATAAAACACTTCAATAGGAAAAGATAAATGAATTAAGACATATTTTAAGAAAGGAGACCACACCTCCATCTGCCAGCCTGATTTCCAGATGGTTCCAGAGCCTCGGGGCCAGACATTTGACCCAGGATCTCAAGCTGTGTATCAGTGCGTAGGGAACTGAGAGAGCTTAGTCGGAAGATATTCCACAGAGAGCTTTCAAAGTTAAACGTTAAAAATAAAATCCTAAAATCTATTCTGGAACATACTGGGAGCCAGTGCAGAGGCTAAAACAGCAGAGACGTGGTCGTGTGTCTTGGTTCTGGTGAAAAGTCTGGAGGAGATCAATACATGTTTGGGTGAGACGACTAAAAAGACGACTGGAAGTGATCCAGACGTGCCGAGATCAACAGCGAAACAAACTTTGTGAATTTAAAAGTATTTTAAAAAAATTTCTAAAATGACAAAACACGATTTTGTGGTCAGTTTTGCAATTCACTGCTCAAAACTGAGATTACTCTCAAACCAGAGGCCAAGTTTCTTTGGAACAGCTTGATGTGGTCTGATAGGCAACTGGCAGGTGGCAAATCTGAACTGAATTTATTCTTTTCACATAAATTTCTGGTTTTGTTTTGCTGAATCATGATAGTAATGAGTAGTTTGTTATCTGGGCTCTGGCTCAGTGAGCATCATGATGCAATCTAACAGTGACAGGATCAGTCATAACCCATAACTACTGATGACAACACACAGACCAGAAGAAGAAGACGAAGAGGGGGAGGAGGAGAGGAGGGAGAAAAGAAGGAAGAAGAGGGTGGACCAGAGGAGGGCTGAGGAAAGAGGGGGAATAGACGATGAAAGCAGTTTTTTTCCCTTGCAGCAGGCTGCCTGCATCACATATCAAGATGCTATGATTCAAATAAACAGTGTTTAGACAGCAGAGCCTCACACACCACAACTTCACTTTCAACTGTGTGAGCGAAGAAGCTCAGCTCTGTGAGAGGAAAAAAGGCTGGAACGTCTTTATGTAACTGAGGAGGAAGAGGAAGAGAAACACCCTTCATCTACATTTTTGATGATTGTGGCTGAGGCGGCACGGTGGTGCAGTGTTTAGCACTGTCGCCTCCAAGCAAGAAGGTTCTGGGTTTCGCCCTGAACTGAGAGGGGATCAGTATTTTAGCATTTCAGCATTGTTATCAAACTGTCCTTGACTCAGCTTCCACTGCTCTGATATCAGTTATGATAGGACACACTAAATTTAAAATGACTTCAAACCAAGTTCCCTCCTCTCCCCTGTGCTTCCCAACTACAGTCCAGACAACGAGCCAGGAAGGGTTAGGGTCTGTCAGTGGAGTGTGTCATGTCCTGGCAGAGAGCAGCAAGACGCCGAGAAAGACTCCGGTCTTCGTCTGCTCTTTTTTCTCCTTGATGCAGTAAACAGCTGAATATCACGCTGAGATGGTGATTTTTGGAGGAGGGCAAGTGGGTTGTACAGTGCTGCTGGTCCATCTGTAAAAGTCAGTGCACTTCACTGCAGCAAACCCACTTTCACTGAGCGCTACAGCTAAATATAAATGACAAAATTGCTCATGTTTTGATGCTTTTAATATCTTTGTGTTCAGCTTAACAGCACAGAAACACGTCCACGTCTGACAGAGAAACTGCAGCTGGCTGCACTCAGAGAAAACACATATCCACTGTATCATCTCTGTGGTCTCTCTCTGCCTCCATCACTCCATCTCCTCTCTTATGCAGTGCATGCAGCAGCTCAAGAATTGCATTTTAAAGTTTTATGGAAGGCGCAGAGTTGAATAATGGATGGAGGACGGACTCGCTGAGGAAAAGCAGCAATGCAACAACTGTAGCTGCTCTGTCCACACTGCAGACTGATCAGGGCCCTGTTCATTGTTGTCATCATTAACTATCATTATTGTTGTTTCCCAAATTGCCCACCAAGATTTTTCTGACTGTCTGAAAATTTATGCTCTTGAACCAAATGATTTGTTTCTCAAAATAAGAAGAAAAAAAAAAGAAAAACAGGCTCTTTCCTGTTTTCCTTTCCTGTTCCTCCTCTTTCCTGATCTGTTAAATAATGTGATATTTCCACATAAATATCTTCGATCATGTAGTTGGGTCGTCTTCAGGCAGGTAGACCAGGCAGATAACTCTACCAGGAAGGTGAGCATTTGCTCTGCCTATGTGTCCTGGAGCAAGACATCATGTCTGCAGATTCAGACGCCAGTCTCCTTCAGAATAAATTGAATAAAACAGTGTCCTTCACAATAAACTCCATCACTCTCCTTCAGAAAACTACCAGTCTCTTCACAGTAAACTCTTCTTAAAACAACTTTTAAATTGTTTCACAGTAAAAATCAAAGACCTTTAATTGGAAGCAACAGTGACTGAAACCCAGAGGGCTTTTATTGTGACACGTGTGTTACAAATTTGTTTCTTCATAATTAAGATGAGCTTTGAAAAATTTTTTTTCTTACTATGCACTTTTAGTTCACTTCTTTAGCTGATGTCTTCTCACTTAATAACAGGTGAAGTACTTACAGGTAGGTCTCATACTGCACTGAGGCTTCAGTGATGCCCCTCACTTGTCAGTTGCTTTAAATAAAAGCATCTGACTGAATAAATGTAATGAATATTTTTGCCTGTATTGTATGTATAATATTGTATATATATCATAGTGTATGGATATATAATATTTAATAAACAATATTTCATCTGGTTTTCATATTTTAAACGAGTAGATTTTTAAGAATTCATTACACAGCCTCTTTGCAGTGTACTCAGGCCTGAGCAGTCGGAGCCTGTGTCAGCTGTGCACTCAGACTGAGTTTCATGTCATTTACACATGTAGTGCAGACTGAACACTGAGCTCTGACAGCCTCAGGTCCTGTCAAGCTGCTGCCAGCGGAGAAGAAACCCGGTTCTTACTGATGTGTAGAGGAATCCCTCTGCGTTCATGGCCACGTACAGACCAGCCTTCACTCCCTGGATGGCCACAACCCTCAAACCCACTGGGATCAGGTTAAACAGAGCTGGAGGGTGAGAGACATACAGATAGAGAGAGAGAGTGTTGGTTACTGCAGACACAGTTAAAGGTCAAATGCACAGAGGTAAATTTATAGCAGTAAGAATTTGAAGGAAGTTAAATTCTTTTGCTTCAAATGAATCAAACAAAAGTCAAATTCTATAAGAAACAGTAAAACCATCTTGAGCTTAAAATAACATCACACTGCAGCAGTTTAAACTCAGCCTGTTGGTGTTTAACGGTGGTTAAAGCCTTGTGGATGTGACACTGTGCTTGCAGCAGATAAACTGAGAGAAATAAAGACACTGAATAAAAGGGGGGGGGGGGGGGGGTGAAGTGATGAGAGGTGATTTAATCCTCGGGGACAGAGAGCTGCAGTGTGGGTGAGGATGAGGAGGTGGTGGAGGAGGAAGAGGCCTGTGGCGATGGCTGCTGTTAATCCTCCTTTATTTAACTCAGAGACAGAGATGATCTGAGCGAGAGTGTGAGGGAAATCCAAAACATCGCCTCCTCCTCTTCTTGTCCTCTTTTTCTCTTTTCCAAACCAGAGAGAGGATTTAAAGGAGGCAGCAGGATCTGTAATCCTGAGCTCATCCAGTTTCTCTGAAGGATCCAGCAGCAAAACACCAGATGCAAACTGATCATCAAACAGCCACACTGCCTTCGACTGACTGAGTCGCTGGAATCAAATATCTGGTCGGATTCGTGGTCCTGTCCGCCATCATGTTGATGTGCTACGCACACAGGGGCTCATGACAACAATCGGTCTTAAAAGTTATCAGTGTTTGAGAAATGAAACTGTTTCAGGAGTAAGTACAAGTCAAAACTGTTATTCTGACAGCTTTATAATATGCACTAAACACATTTTCATCTTGTGTGGATGCAGGTAACTGTAACTTTGTAATGCTGGGATTTACACAGAAATGCAAATCAAATCAGGACCCAATGAGTAATAACCCTTTTTGGTAAAGTTGGACTAAACGTAGATTCAGTGGAACCAGAGAAAAACATCAATTATCAACTATTATTATAACATCAAACAAAATCTATTATTTCTTTAAATACAGGCAGCTACAGACACAGCACAGGAAAACAAAGCTGAAGTAAAAATGAGGCTGTACTGTGGAACTAAAATAATAAGATAATGATGACAAGGTTCCTCATTTAAGATCCGCCATGTTTGTTCCACCTACAGCTGTATGCTTTTTTATTTATATGTTTTTCCTCATCCGATACAGCTGTGCAGGATGCTGAGGTGTTAGCATGGGCATGTGGTGTCGGTGTGTGCGCGGTGGATGTAAAGCAGCAGACTCACTGTAGTCACTGTTCTCGTCCTTGTTTCCACTGATGGTTCCATCTGGCTGCATCTGCAGGAAGAAACCCTGCTCACTGAAGAGACGCGTCACGATGCCCTTCAGCTGTGGCTCTGAAACAACAACAACAACAACAACACACGTCAGGATCATGCTGCAAACACACACTGAAACGTCAGGTTAACACAGGATGCACGCACACACTCACACACAGCTGCTTTTACAAGACAGCGTTTCCTGTGCAGGTAGTTTAGGATCTGTGATACTGAACCATCATCACTATCTGTTCACTCTAAACACTCTCACATTTATTATTCAAGTGCAGGGTTTTAGTTTCTGCTCCAGCAGCTACATCTGCTGCTGCTGTCGATGGACACTTTACCTCTTCACCCCAAACCACTCTTCTTCCAGAGCTTTTCTGTGTTCTCGTGTAGTTTCAACTCCTGGGTCACTTTGGCAGAACATTTCTATATTTACTTCTTGTATGTTGTATCTTATATGTTGTGCTGTTTTTATACCATATCTGCTTTCATCAGATTTCCTCTACTTTTATTATACATCATCTCATTCCATTCATTACCTCTCCTAATCTCTTCTTCTCTTATCTCAAATGTTCTCTTCTTCTCGTCCTCTGTCATCTCTCATCTCATTTAACCTTATGTCATTTTATCTTCTCTATTCTTATTTTATCTCATCTCAATTTACGTAATCTAACTATCTTGCCCCTTTTCTAATTTCATTTGATCACATCTATAAACTAATCTCGAATCTCACTTTTTGTCAAGTATCTAGATTAATCTGAATTCTAATTCAATTAGTTCTGTGCTTTATCTCATAGCCTCTCCATCTAATCTTATGTCAGTTTGCCTGACTTCACTTCATTGATTCTCATCTGACCTCCTTTATTAATGTTTTCTCATCTGAACTATGTTTAATTAATCTCTCTTCTATCTCCCATCATCTCCTCTCAAACTTTATTTCGTCTCATTTTATCTACGCTGCTCTAATCTCATCTCTCTTCAGTTTATCTCATTTCATCTCTCAAATTTTCTTTAGGCCCATTTTTTCTTGTGATCTTCATCTGCCTCTCTCATGTAACATCATTATCTCTTTTCTCATGTCATTTTATCTAATCTCTGCTAATGTTATATCATCTCTTCATCACTTAATCTCATATTTTCATCACTCAGGTCTCATCTTATCCCCTGTATCTCTGTATCTTCTCCTCTCTTATCTCCTCACACTTAATGTCCTTCTTCACTCCTGACCTTCTCTCACTTTGGCTCCTCTCATTTCATTTAACCTGCAAGATCAACTGTGCAGTGGGTGGTGCTGCAGTACTTATGGACCTGGGGCTAAAAATGACAGATGAGATTTAGCCGTTGTAGTTTTATGTTGAGGTGTAATGGGCAGACAAAGGTGGAGCTAAGCAGAAAATCCAAATTTCAGGCTACAAAACTTCCCTCCCATTCCTACAGGTGACCACACACATCTATGCAGTCCATCAACAGCTACACATATACTCTCAGTGTAAAAACCCTTAAGCCACAGTCCACTCATGAGCTGAATCCTTCTTCTAAGGCTTTACGATACAGACGAAGGTCTGGGAACGTAAACATGATGGAAGGTGAAGTGATGAAGTGATGCTCCAGATGACAATGTGGGCCAGAAGGACTCATCTCTGGCAGAAATAGACCAAAATACAGAGAGACTAATGTGGAGCAGGCTGCTGTGCCACTTAACATTCACACAGACAGACGGACTCAACATCTACGACTTTCCTCCTTCAGCTTTTGTCTCCAACTGGTCGATACATCAGAACAGAAACATGTTTATATCACAACTGATTTATTTGTCTTTACATCATGATCCATGCTCTGGATCCTCCATCGGTGCTGATGAAACATGTATTTCTTGCTCTTGTCACAGAGTTAGGTAAATGTTCCTCACGAGAAAACAATATCTTGAACCACAATGGTTTTTGACCTTCACGGGCGTTTGTGCCTCATCGTGTCATATCAGGTTTAGCATTCGTGTCAAGATCCGAGCCACAGCTCTGATATGTCGTCTTAATAATAAGAAATACCTGCCGATGGAATCACACACAAATGGATCTGTGTTACATTGAAAATTCACAGAATTTTCAACCACATCCAGCAAAGAGACAGTACATTTTTAACTAAACATTGAAAACTATTTTTGACCCCTTTAAAAACTCTTTAAATGTTGACATTATTGATTTAAACTCTTTTCAGCTCCTCCCGGATGCCCCCCCGGATGCCCCCCTGAGTTTGTAACTTCATTGAAAAATGAAGGTCCTTTCTTGTAAAAATGAAATCCATGACTTTACGCCTCAAAACCTCCTTCACACACACAGTCATTAAAAATATCTAATTATAAACCATAAATGTTCGGAAGCTAAAAGAGGCTCAAAGCTTCACAGCCAGTGACAGCTCTGTGGGATCAAAGCTACCTGAGACACGTCACAACCAAACACAATCACCTAATCTATCGTTAATAAAAAGGTATGGATTTAATTATAGATGTGACAGATCAGAAAACAGCCACACGGGTGATTTTTGGACGCCAGAGTCACAGTGTGAGGACGTTTAGATTGAAGACTGAAACATGGATTAATCACTGATTCAGATACAGAGGTATTTTTCTGGAGGAAGTTGAATTTATAAATGTGTGTGTGTGTCACTGTTTGAGGATGAGCTTTGAGTTTTAACACATCTGTGAGCCTGCAGGGGAAAAAACACCTCATCACATGCTGCTTCCTGAACCGAGCTGAGATGAAAATGACATATCTCTTAAAACTGAGCCTTGAGTTAACGGATCAGAGCCACATTTCACCAGATCACAGCAACAGTAATGGAAATATTCTGGTTTGAATTACAAAAAAAAAAAAATAGTGTCAGTGATTCTTGTTCATTTTGGATTAAACTGAAGAATTTTATGTGCAAAAGAAATGGGCCCATGAATCATTTGCTTATCACTTTTACAATTAAATAGATGTATTTATAATTTTTGGCCATTTTCAACAATAAAAGCACAATTTATATAGGTTTATTATACTCTGTGTCATTGTGTATTGTGAATGTCAGGAGATATAGTTTATTTAATTTTTTTTATTAAAGCTCTCTTTTTTTTCAAGTTGTTATTTTATAATTTTTTGCAACATTTATTTATTTATTTTTTAAATCGTTTAAAATAAAGTGTATCTGTTCAATGGAATATTTTAGTCACGTGTTTACTGCACTGCTGTTGCCTTTTTTGTCTTTATTTTTAAGTTTCCAAATGTAAAATTTAATTGTACCATCCAATTCTGAACTAATAGTAAATCGGAAATGTGTTTTGGTCAATTAAGTTTTGGAGAAAAAAAAAAGCTAAAACTAAAAACGAAATGGTTGTTGGTTGTTATGAATTACGTCTGTTAATGATCATGTGACCAGCAGATGGCAGGAGGTATCGATCATGAGGTTGATTGATAACAGAGTCACTGCGCTACAGTAAAAACAATGATGCACTGTTCAGTTGATGAATCTAGATCCTCCTCCATTTAACCCAGTGTCAACACAGGCAGCCTCACTGCTTCAACAAGGCTTCAGCTGCCCCTCACCAGTTACAAATATCACCAGGAGAAAAGGTGCTGAGGTTGAACTAAATACACCCAGTGATCAGCGATTCCTTCACCAGCTGCAGACATTTCTTTAATATCGCTCTATAAACTCCTCGGTAGACAAGTTGAGGAAGTCAAAAGTGGAAACTGTGAGGGAGCTGATCCAGCAGAAGCTCTGTATAATGGTTCCTTTACGAAGCTGTTTGTTGCATTGCCAAGAAAACAAACATGCAGCGGCAGTTGAAGCAGTGGGATGTTGGAAAATGAAAGACACAGCTCATGAGTGTGTAAATGTTGAAGTGAGTCCAGCAGCCGTCAACACTGCGTCTCCTCCGGAGGAGCGGGAGGAGTTCATGTCCTCCTGCAGGAGGATACTGAAGAGGTTTCTGTTCTTTTATGAGGAAAACGCAGTTTGTTGACATCACCCCTGCAGAAGCTGGATCTATGGATGATGGCTAAGCTGTCATCCATGATGAAGAACAACTCCCGCCCCCTGCAGGACTCGCTCAGTGGTCTGAAGAGCTCCAAGTGTGGCAAGGAGCATTACCACAGATCATTCCTTCCTGCAGCTGTAAGACTGTACCACATACATACATCCAAATGTAAATAAACCCCACTAAATAATTTTGCACTGCTTTTGTAATTTTCCCAGTTTTTTGTTCTCTTGCTGCTGCAACACTGCAATTTCTCCACTGTGGGTCAAATAAAGGAAACTGAATTGAAATCAATGAACACTGAGGAATCTGAAGCGAAGCAGTCAAAGACCGACTGAGGACTCAGTGCCTTCAAACGACAAAGTCATCAAGATATGTTTTTGATATTGGAAGGGAAGTTAGCTATATGTTTGGTCTAAACAGTTTCCAGTTGACTGACAAGGTCCTGGAGAATTATTATTCTGCCGGATTTATCCTCTGGGGATCATAAATATCACACTCAATATGTCCAATATTTTTTTTGGTCTGGACCACATTCATCTATTATGGTTAACCTGGACCACGCACAGACCAACAAGCTCTGGACATTCTCAGATTCATGCAACATATTTCCATATTTCTAAGTAAGCTTCACACTTTTGCCGACTCAACAAGCACTGTGTCAGCTAAATGTGTAAGTGAACCCCAAAGACCCCAGTCTCTCTCCACAGGAAGTGACAAGGGCAGTGAGCCTGTACAACAGCTGTTGTCAGTCGAGTCAAAGTGAGTCAGGTCAAGCCAAGTGTTACGGTTCTGTACAGTTAGCATGCAACCACCTGAACCGTCTAAAGTTCACGTTTTAATTTCTCCAGTCTTTTCTTTTGAAGTGTCGATGACCATGAGAAAAAATATTTGTGGTTCTAAAAACCAAAAACCATCTCAGTGTAGTTTCACATCTCAGTCAGCCAATCAGAAGAGAGGATCTCAGCACTTTAATTCTTCCATCCATCCATTATCTAGAATGGTTATCCATGCAGGGTTGTGGGGGCAGGAGCCAATCCCAGCTGACACTGGATGAGGGCCGGGTCCACCCTGGACAGGTCCAGTCTATCACAGGGCCAAACAACCACTCACACTCACACTCAGGCCTACGGGCAAATTAGAGTCAGCAATTGATCTGCTTGTCTTTGGACAGTGGGAGGAAGTCGGAGAACCTGGAGGGAACCCACACAAGAACAGGGAGAACAAGCAAACTCCTCACAGAAAGGTCCCGCCCTACTTTGATACTTCCAAAGTATTAATATCGAACCGAGACCCAGACTTAGGCCTTTAAAGCTAAACACTGTCACACAGTGCCGAGTAACATTGAGAGAGACCTTTGTTTAGTGTTGGACTCAAACAGATCTGAGTCAATGACCCACCTGGTTTCCGGCGCACGGGTCTTTTCTTTCCGCTGCAGAAGCGAACTTTGCTGAAGACGCTGAAGATGTGTCTCTCACACAGAGACCTCGGGTCTTTACTGGGACTCGAGCGCCTCTTGTTGGTGGCAACCTTGTCGCTGTTTGACTCGCGGGCCTGACGCTTCTGTCGGATCAGGGAGCTGGCGATGGCCGCCGCCATCTCCCCGAGAGGTGGACGGGGCCACTGAGGACAAAATATCTGCTCCTGCTCTGTGTCCCAGGTCTGAGGAATTTCACGTGTTAGTCCAAAACATGTGACTCAGTCAGTGATTGGTGGAATCCACCGAGTGTCAGAGTGGAAATGTTTTTGCTGATAAAGGTTTTCTGGTTTATCCTCGCTCCATTATCAGAAACTGCTCCAAAGTACTTGAGATCCACTGAGAGAAGCAGCTGACGCCTGATATTCACATTTTCTCTTAAAAAATACCTGAAGAATCTTTGACATCTGCAAAAGTTAATAACTTAAATTACATTTCAGGTGTGTTGTGCACTTTACTCTCACTGCTGGAGTCATTTCTTTCCAACAGATGAAACACTGGACGCTCTGAGCGCCGTCATCTTCAACACTCAAAACTCCTCAGATGAACAGACATCAAGGCACCATGACTGAGAAACAGCCGTTCTCCTACTTAGACAGTTTGTGTGTTTGACGTCCATGTACGTTCACATGCTGCAGCTTTTGTTTCCACCTGAGGAGGCGACAAAGCTTCAGTCAGTCACACGAAAACTTTCAAATTTCCTTCAGATGAAGAAAATCTACAGCTCCATGAAGGTCATGTGATTCAGCCAAAAGCAAAAATAGAGAAAAAGTTGTGCGACTGAAATGAACGACATTTAATTGGGAATGAGGAACAAATCCTGAATTGATAAATTCATTATTGATTTTGCTCGCACTAATTATGGATCGATGAATAAGTGGAGCTTGGAAGCTGAGGACTTAAAGCAGCTGTAACACGTGGGAAAGAAAGAAGCCGCCCTGCAGGTTTTTAGACTCTCAGATGGAAACACGTGTCTGCAGGAGCAGCCGGGATTCACTGGATGATGCATTCATGAGGCGATGAATCAAAGGACGACCTGCGCTGCGTCTTCATGTCTCTCAGGATAATTTGTTCTAGGAAACAGCTTTGCACATTGATCCATCCTCAACATCCGTCCGTCAGCAACTTTCAGAGACGTCTCCAGGTCCTTGGAGAATCAGCAGCAATCGGAAAGAGTTGAAGAAAGAGAAGAGTGATGACGTTCAACAAACGCAACCGAGTTCAAAATAATCCCAGCGCAACGGCAAGAAAATCCAGCAGAGAAAGGAGATGATAAACCAGCAGATCACACACACAGACACACACACACACACACACACACACAGACAGACATACACTCTGCTCCAGTTTACTCTACTGTTTTCTCCTGCCTGATCCTCCTCCTCCTCCTCGTCCTCACAGCCTGAGAGCTGCTGAATGTGATGAGAGGCTGAGAGAGAGAAGAGAGAGAAGAGGAGAGCGTGAGAGAGGAGGAAAAGAGAGCAGCCGTGACAGAGAGAGAGAGAGAGAGAGAGAGAGAGAGAGAGAGAGAGAGAGAGAGAGAGGCATAGTCACAGATAGGAGAGAGAGTGATAGAGAGACAGGAGGTGGAGGTGTGGAAGAAGCTCCTAAAAATATTCTGCCTGATGTTTCATGTTGCTCCCACATCAGACCGCTCTACCTTCACTCATCATCCTCATCCTCACACACACTAACACACCACAGGATGGCGAGCTGCCTCTGATACAGGCTTTTACTCTGGATCACATTCAGTTTGATCAAATCATTAGACCCCTTTTAACCCAATGGTTTTAAAGTGTCTCGTATCCAGATGAAATCCACATGAGACCAAGACTCTTCTGTGTAAATTGGGGTTGGTCCTGCACCTTAAGCAAAACCTCCAGGGCCAGATTCAGAAAACTCTGTGTCAACTGATGACTAAAGCCATGTCAGAGATATTCAGGTAGATTCTCTTCATTAAAATGTATAAACCCTGTCTATGCCAGGTTGTGTTTCATGAGTCCCAGAACATGAACAAAGCCTCTCAGTCCTTTACGACAAAGAAGAGGTTCTCTTGTCATTACAGAGACAGTACCATGAACCCATCACATGTACCTGTAAACCATCACCATGACTAAACCTCAGACAGAGGATCAAGCGTCAATCCACTAGTTTGTGAGCTGCTGTTTTGAAGCGTCAGCTGGGTTTGGCTCAGCCCCCTACGACCCCGCACAGATCGTGGTGTAGCTAATGAACAGATAGTCAGTGAGAAGTCTAAATAACACATTGGTGGTTCTTCACTTTCTTCTTATGTAGCCAAGATGGCGGATGTTGAGCCTGAGACACTCAATTTTTGGACCATGTGGAGAGAACCGTCCAGGTACCTCAGTGCACTGCCTGATGCCATGAACATACTTATGTACTGAAATTAGCATGTGTGCGTATGGAAGTGAGACACAGCAGAGGACTCAGACCTTTAAGACCAGATGAGATGTACATGTGGAGAATAGGGTTACATTGTTTTTAAGTCATGTGACGATGAAATGCATTGTGATTTGCTGAAATCTGTGGCAAGTAGGTGAAATTCATTATGGGAAATGTATTTTGTTTTTTTGTTTTTTTTCTGCGATTTTAGCCACAAAATTGTTTTGGTGGTGACAATAGCTGTTGACCTGAGTGAAGAGGAGCGGGAGTCCAGCAGAGACCTGGATGAAAACAAGACAACAACCTCGACCTCAAAGATTCAGACACTGACTTCAACTGAGGAGGAGGAGGAGGGAGAGGAAGAGGAGGAGCAAGCATTCACCTGAGCCGACAGTGTCACTAAAACCTTTGTTCCTGAGCCTCTGAAGCAGATAGAGATATGAAATAACTTTTGACTTCTATTGTAAATCATTGGCTTTACCATAATGTTCATCAAAATTAAAAAAAAAAAATCATTATACGTTAAACATTGAAGTTAAACTGAGAATGTTCTTATGAAGTGTTCACATTCTCACAGCATACTGTTGTTCCACAAATACTATTTTTTTGTGCGTACACACTGACTACACATTTGGCCCCAGAGCAACTTCTGACCTTCAGTCATTCAGTGACATCTGTCAGACACATGAATGAGGTCTTTGATTCCTATAACTCAACTAATGCCAGAATCACATCATTTACTTAAACATAACCAACCTGACAGTCTGTGCTAAGCCAAAGAGTTTGTTGGAGAAAGAGGGATCACTCTGGATTTTGTGTGTAAAGGCTCGGACATCAAAACAAAATACCTAAAAGCATGTTAAAGCACCCGAGACAGGTGAGAACAAGTTTCAGCATGAATCCATGAATATCAGCTGAGAGGTTGACAATAGTAATATCTCCACTGGTCTCTAGTCTCCACACTTATTTTATCAAACCACCTTAAAACCAGTTAAAATAAAATCCATGACCTCTGAGTCTGAGAAGAGACAGTGCTGTGCTGCACACACACTTGCTGTTGGAGGCTGCAACTGCAGGGTAACATAAAACCATCTTTATGCCACTGCATCTTCACAGCAGCAGAGCAACCTCACAAACGTGTATAGCCATCATCTGGTCTGAGTGAGGAGACGCTCTGAGCCTGCAGGTATCAGCACTATCTGTCTCTCAGCCAGTGTCTTCCCGCTGCTGCTGCTGCTGCTGCTGCTGCTGAAGTCATTCACTCATCGCCTCACATCTGATCTCACTGTGAACGCTGGAGGCTGAGCCACAGCCTCAGGTGGGACCAAAACTGATCCCACTTCAGTGGACAGATCTGAGACCAGAACATTTAACATTTTGCTAAGAGATTTAATGAGCAGTTTAATCATGAACATATTTTAGATATTTAAATGTTTGGAGTTTGTAAAGACAGAAAAACACACAAGCCAAAAAGTCCCTATTTCACCAAACATGATGTGATATCTTCTTTGTTAGGACCAAGTGTCAACCCACCGTGACGTCACCCATCGCTCTGTGAGCTGCCATTTTGAAGCCTCCAGTTTGTAATTTGTCCATCAGCCATCTTGTTTTTTTTTTTAAAGAAGAAACCATATTTGGAGGAGAAGGTGGAGCTGAGGAGGAGTGAGGGGTGGAGCCGACCTGCTCTGTACTCTATCCTGATTGGGTGATACAACATGTCAATCACACAGTAGTCACGCCCCTCTTTTCCTCTAAATGGGACCATCATTTAAAAAATGAACATCATGTTGTATTAATGAAGCCTTGAAAAGCAAATACACTCACAATATCTGAGCACCCATGGGCCTGTTGGTCTGAAAATGAGGTGTGGTCAGGGTCATTGTTATCTTGAGGCAGCGGAAAGTAACAGGGTGTAACATGTTGATGTTGACTTTGTGCTTGTTGCTGTGCTGTTTCTCACTAATGTGTTGTCCAGGTTAAACTTCATAGATCCACACTAAAGGTTTTGTGTTTGGTGTGAACTCTGTGGATCATTTACATGAACAAAAAGCTACATAAACACTATGACAGAGGGAAAAGTCAGAAAAGCTCAATAGGTCCTCTTTCTGAGTCTGAACAAGTAACGTCACAGAACTTCCACTTTTCAACCTTTCAGCCGCCTGTGGAAGAGTGGGCTGAACCTTCACCCTGATTGGCTGCTGGTGGAGTGAAAGGTGACACGGTAGAGAGAGAGAGAGAGAGAGAGAGAGAGAGAGAGAGAGAGTGTCGACGAGTGGACAGGACAATTAGCTGTGAAGAGCTCGTTACACAATCCAATTATCAGCTCCAGAAAGGATGAGTCACTGACAACAAACACAGAGTCATCATCATCATCATGCTCTTCCTCACTATGCAGAGTGTGTGTTGGGCAGTGATGGAGAGAGAGGGAAGTGGAGGCAAGTCTATGTTTAGAGGCGTTCATTGTCCATCAGTAAACTGACATTTCACTGCAGCTACAGGACAGAATCAAGAGCTGACAGTTTTCATCAGCCAATTAGATTCACACACACACACACACACACACACACACACACACACACAGCAACAACAACAGCATTACCAAGCAGCAGCTGTAATGTTGAAGTGACACTGAGACCAAAATCTCAGACCAAAACCCCTGCGTCATCAGACACACCTCAGACTCACCTTCTGTTTGGCCACAACCCCCCTCAGCTTCCTCCCTTTACACTCTCAGTCATGGTGAAAGCGCCACAGGCTGTAAACATGTTTGTTTCTGCTGTAAAGCTGGACATGTTTACATGAGACTCTATGGGGACTCTAGTGGTCTGTAAAGGAACTGCAGGTTTTGGTTCTTCATGTTTCAGAGCTACCAGATCAGCAACCAAAACAAGAGGGGGCGTGGCTTCGTTCTCTGGTACCATATTTTTACATAGAAAAAATAGTTGTTTACTACTGTATTATTGATTAAAATCTCATTTACAGAACTTTTATAATTGTTTTCTTTCTCATGAGCTTCACCTATCTACAAGAGAAAAGGCAAATGTTTTCAAGTGCAGCAACTAACATTTTTAACACATTTAACACATTTCCCTTATAATTAGCACCAAACTTCATGAGCGCTTCATGAGAATCTCAGTAATTTAAGGCTAAATATTAGGAATAATGAGGAAAGTTTCCAGGAAATTACCTGGAAAATAGAAAATCTGTCACATAAAACGTTTTCAAAAATACTGATAGTTCAAAAAAAGAAAACCAAACCAAGAGGAGAGCTACATCTGGAGATAAATACTCACCACTGTATCCTGTAGTTTTATTGTGTAATTAGAGAAAAAAGTGACATTATATTGCAAATCAGGGGCCAAAATGAACACAGTTGTGTTTATGACTGTGAGTTTCTGCCCCTGAAAACAAGTTTCAGGATCTGGAATCCATCTTTGATCAGAACCAGGTTGTGAAATTCTGCAACATCACAAACATTTACTGAGTCTGACCTGATGAAGAGCGTGAAACGTTATCAGTAAAGTGAATATTTCAGCTCTGCAGTCTCATGATGTGTGAACGCTCTGATGCTATTAAAAACTAATCCTCATCTAATCAGTTTGTTTCTGGCCCCAAGGCCGACATGTCCGGCAGGTTTCATGGATCATTGTGACGGACTGAACTGAACCCAAACCAAGGAGGATTAACACCATCATCATCAGTAACCGGGCCCTGTGTCTGTGCGTTCACTGACACGTGGAGAACGTGTCAGTGAACGCACCACCACACTGAATGTAGGCCTACACTCCCAGCAGAAAAAACTAGGTCAGCGTCTTTAATTACTGTCGTGTATTTGCGTCCTCGTACCTTCGCACTGGGACCAAGAGCAGAGACAGAGAGAAGGACGAAGAGGAGCGTCTTCATCTCCATCATTCACTCATTCACTCTGATCAGTGGTTTCTAATTAGTCAGTCTGCTACAGATATTCCTGCTCCACAGAGGATGGATCAACAGTTTTCCAGCTGCAGTTTTGATATCTGAAGAACTCAGGGCTAAAGAGGCAGCAAGATTCAAGTCAAATATTGACTTGTCATTTTTCTTACACTTTCCATTTCCATTTCATTTGTAGTTTAAACAAGTGTTTATACCAAGTGTCTGATGGAAGTAAATCTATTTATGGATAATTTGCTGTAGTGGAAAGCAGCAAATTAAAGCAGCTCAGAGAGGAGGCAGAATAGACCACTACTCATTTAATGACCAGATGTTCGATGTCCTGATCTCAATCCTGTTCCTCAGAGAATGAACCCATCTGATTTTAATGAGAAGATGATTTTTAGGGGTACATTTGGTGTCTTTCTTATATTCTGTGCATGAAGGGTGAAGATCACATGAGCGATGATACGACAGACTGTGGTTTATTCCTTTATTTGCTATGAACTATGAGCAGTGACCCAGGTTTCTGACTCAGCTCAGACTCAGCTGTTACCCCTCCTAAGCCCAAGGAAGCATATACATTTCTAAACATCATGAGCCTTGTTGCTCCTGATGCTCTGACCTGTTTGTTTCTCCTTCAACTAGAGAATCAGCTCTTTCTAACAAGCCCTGATTTGTCCTGTGTGACACTGACTTCAGTGATAAACTCATGAAGGAAGTTAGTTCAGATCTGGATCAGTCTGAGCCTCTGACTGGAGCATTGCTGCTTTACTTCTGTGTGTTTATCCATCCATTCTCATCCTCCATCTCTGATAGTGACGTCTAGAGTCACGTCTCTACATGGGACACTCCTATTGGCTCCAGTGGGTGATGTCACAGCCAATCAGAGTGTCTCCTTCAGAGGCCTAGCTGTCAGCTGCTTGTAGCCAAAGTCAATGGGATCAATGCAGCTGATTATTCATCATTACTGCTCTTTAGTTATTATGATTTATGGTGTTTTTTATCTTTGTTTTTTATCTTTATCTTTGAAATAAGGAAAAATACAATGTCTGGTTTTTGTTTTTTTTTTTGCTGAGGTTGAACTGATTCTGAATCTGTGGAGACTTGGGGACATTTTTAAAAATGACAACTTTATAAGGAAAAACACAAAGGTGAAAAAATAGAAAAGACTTAATGTGGCTGTAAGAAACTTGTCATGTTGGTCAGAGATGTTGATTTATAAGTCCCTCTGTGTAAAGAGAGTCCTGTGAGTAAAGTGTCTCATCATAGCTCCTTTTGAGACACACCTGAAAGAGCTTAAACTGGTCCTTTAAACAGCTGTTTGGTCGCTCGTGCAGCAGTTTATACACTTATACACACATCTGTACGACCACTGACTCATTACTCTGCTAAATAACCAATCATTCCAGTCTAATAACTTCATTTTGTATGCATATACACACACACACACACAGTGAGGAAGAGAAGTCCAGGACTGAAGGGCAGGAAATTCACTGTGGCAGCACCACAATCGATCCCACAGCTCATTAACACCCAGCAGGTGTGTGTGTGTGTGTGTGTGTGTGTGTGTGTGTGTGTGTGTGTGTGGGTGTGTGTACAGTTCAGGTATGTTTCCTGATCAATAGACAAACTGCCTCATCAGAGGGCAGCAGAATGTCAGCAGGGCACTTCAGCGACCATGAAACCATTGAACCACCACAGACCCACAACTCAGAACACAAATTACACACACAGTACACATTACAGCAGAGTACTGTACAGTACAGGTGGTTGTGTTAGAGGTGATGATAAAGTCTTCATATACAAACATTTCTTTTGTTTTGTTAAATCACATACATTGATTCAGCTCGTCATGCGTCTCCTCTTCACTGGACGTGATCCGTCTCTCTGTTGAGAATCTGTGATCAGAGCGGAGAGGCTGTCATCACACAGTCTAAATTTAGGGCTGTTTACTGCCGCTCTGACAGGAGCTGAGTTTAGATACGTTTGAAAATGTTGTTTATCTGCTACTGTTTTATGTGTTCAAACATTACTCAAAAGATATTTATATAGTAAAAAAGTGATAATAAATGTGGCAGCAACACAGCCGAGCTGGGAGCCAGAGCGGTTTCTCAACAAACCACTGCACAGGCGCACAGAGGGTGCATTAATCCGCTGCTGAAAATAGTCCCTAGCAGAGGATCCATTTCCTCCTATTTGTTGAAAAAACACACAACAAGCAGCTGTTTGAGGAAATTATTGATGATTTTGTGTGAGGTGCTTTATTTATTATTTGATGTATGTTATGACCATTCTAAATGTTGTTAACTTCATTTGTTTCTTATTTCCTTGCGTCTTGTGACTTTGTTCTTTGGTCTATGGGGGTAGGTTTGGTAGGATATTCACTTTACACACATTTTGTTTTGAGACAAATTTTCATATTTGTCATATCTTGTATCGCTTGGTAATTCTTTCAAAGCACGTGATCACCTGCTTTTCAAAGTAAGAGCATGCATCCACATGTGTAGAATGAATTACAATGATTTGTTTGTGTATTTGCAAATTTGTTTTACAATTTGTAAGATATTTTTGTGAGTTTTCAAGTTTTGTACTCGTGGTGTTTTATATTTACAGATTACACATTTCCACACACATTGTTGATTTGTTCCTACAAATAATACTGAAACAAATCTACCCCCCAGACAAGTCTCTCTTAAAAAAGAAAGGTTAATCTGAATCAGCCTGCTTGATTAAATAAAAAAAGATTATATTTTAAATAAGTTCAGTATTTTTTCATTGAAGCTGGTTTTGCTCTGCTCCTGAGGTTTGGTGGCATCAGACTTTAAAGGAAACTCATTCAAGAATCATTTCTCAGCATCTACCATGTCCTACCACAGAAGAAGTCCTGTTACTGATTCCTTCATCTATTCATTCAGCAACACACACACACACATGCATACGCTGCAGCTAAACCCAAAAAAGCAGAGAGCTAGAGGAACAAACGTGGTGTGGGCGGTGGAGAGGACAGCAGCTGGATGTTCAAACCACACAAAGACTCGCTGCGTGTCAAAACAAAAAATACTCTCTATTGTTAAACAGCAAACATACAGTACTGTCTGTCCAAAATACATTTTATACCACAATCCTCCGTTTCTGCTGATCACTCATCCCACATAACAAAGATAACAGTTATTTTCCTAAATCCTGGATTTGAGGAGCCTGGACCAGAGTCACTGAAATCCTGCAGGACTGTCATCCTCCTTAAAGGAACAGTCCAATGATATCTTTCTTTCCACTGCAGAGAGGGGACCGGTGTATGTTTAGCTTATCTTAGTTTAGCTAAGCACCAAGCCCTGCTTCTTCCATGATTTAGGCTGAAGAAGACAAGTCGCCCTCATTCACACACTAGAGTCTGACAGCGTTGAATATAAGACGAAGTTCAGATCGATGGAGCTCAACGCTACAGATGCAGATAAAAGATCCTGGAACTGAAGATGATGAGGCTGATATTCTCCAACGTCTCTGATCCTTTAGATCAGCAGATCAGTTACTTTCATTATCAATTATCAATCAATGAATAACGCACCAGAAAACAGTGAAAATGATATTCAGACCACTGACACAGGACAGGAGACTCACAATTTAACACACAACACAGAGACACAACAACAGAGACACAACACAGAGATACACAGCAACCTTCACAATAACACACAGCAACACAGAGACACAACAACACAGAGACACACTACAACACAGAGACACACAACAACACAGAGACACAACAACACAGAGACACACAGAGACTCACTACAACACACAGTGACACACACAGACACACACAGACACGCAGTCGACTCTCCCACTGTCTTCAGGTTGGTTTTGTTCTTTGTTTAGTTCTCGTATGGACACAGACACAGACAGGACGTTGCCCTCCACCAGCTTCATGTCTTCATCTTCAGCCTCAGTGTTTTTCTGGCTGGTGTTTTGTAAGTTGAGGCTGATTTCAGACCTTCACTATGAGGACTTCCTGTTTGAGACCAGGTCCAGGATGGAAGAGAGTAGTGCTGCAGCTAACATTTCATTATTAACCCCCAGAATTAAACAGCAATTAATCATGGTGTACATGTTGTGGTTGTCCATAAGTGACAGTCAGAAACTCAACGTCCTCCTCCAGATGTGACCAGTCCACATCTGACAGGTGATCCAGAAGTGTCTGAGGTTGGGTTTCATCACTGCTGTTTGAGTTGGTGCTGGACCAATCAGCTGCAGCCAGTCCACAGAGCTCAGTGTCAGAAGACTGGAGACACATCGCCATCTGCTGGACACCAGGACGACTGCCACTCACGGGTCATGAGGAGTGTGCTGGAATGTACTATATTCATACTGTACTATTAATAATACTAGTAATGCTACTACTGCTACTGCTACAAATAGGACTAATACTACCACTACTAATAATACTATTAATATGACCATTACATATACTACCAATACTACTGCTACTAATGCTGCTACAGACATACTACTTGAGCATACATACAGCTGTGTGTGTGTGTGTCTGTGTGTGTGTGTGTGAGTGTGCTTTTCAGAATCATAAATTTTGCAGCAGCAGAATCTCCTGAAATAGTGATTCAACATCAAACATTTAACACATACACTCACACACCAGGTGTTCATGTTTTATCAGACATGAAAGCCTCATGTAGAGTAACTCAATTCAATCACAATCGAATATGACAGAACGGGCCCCTGACCACAGACGTGTATAAGGCCCCCACCTCTCCTGTAGGGGTAAGGCATTCAGACTAGAAGACCACAAACCAGGCAGCCGAGTTGTTTATGGTCACTTTTCAGTCATTTAGTCTCTTTGTGAAATATTGACTGACCCCGAGCCCCTGGGCCCCGGGAGGCCTGTTCAGACATCCATCCTCAACTGTATCTATTGTTGCTGGGTTTCCAGTGACTGATGGAGGAGGTGAGATCCTGAGTGTGATCAGCAGAGGGAGACAGAGAGGCAGTGATGCCCCCCTCACCCTCAACTCATGTAACCACAAATGTCACATGACCTCAACGCAGTGTTGACAGTTTATAAGGAGCTGATCTTTGCTAATGTGGCTCATCACTTCACAACGATGTGAAGTGTCACGTGATGTCACTGTGTTTCTATGGAGAGTCACATGATGTCACTGTGTGTTTCTATGGAGAGTCACATGATTTCACTGTGTGTTTCTATGGTGAGTCACATGATTTCACTGTGTGTTTCTATGGTGAGTCACATGATTTCACTGTGTTTCTATGGAGAGTCACATGATGTCACTGTGTGTTTCTATGGAGAGTCACATGATTTCACTGTGTGTTTCCATAGAGTTACATGTCAAACTCTGTCCACTCAGCTCTGGACTGTGAATATACAAGGTGCTGAAAGACCTGAGGAAACTCACAGCTGCTCAGACAGAAATACATGATACTGTAAATATAACTGAGACATCACTGTCAAGGTCACACACACACAGGACTGTTGGGGGTAAATTTAGTTGTACGTTCTGATTCTGTCACAGGATAAAAATTTGTCGACTCCGTGTTTTTCTCTCCAACCTGAATCGAGGACTCTCCACCTCCTGACACTGAACTTCAGCAGAGAAACCAGTTTAAATCAGGACACAGTTTTTACAGCAGTGTGCCAACATCCCTGCTCAGGTGTTCACCTGTGTACAGTTGCGCCTATAAACGTTGGTGACCAGGTGAACACTATTCTGCAGAGTGCGACCCCACAGGTGTTGTGTCTTTGTCTCCATTCATTCTGATGTGAGTCCACGTTCATCCCAGACAACCAGCCCTGCCTGCTCCCACGTCAGCTGACACGAGTAAATAAACATTATGAGCTGATCATAAATCAAACGTCTGCAGGGCGGCATTAAAAAAAAAAAAAAAAAAAAAACACCTGCGGTCGCTGCTGCGTTTTTACTACTACGCTGCAGCGCGAAGAATAAACCGTAAATAGTTTCCACCGTGAAGCAGCAGACGACTGAAGGACGTCAGTGTCATCTCATCATGTTTTATAGAGCAGCACACGCAGAGACATGCACATGTGTTTATGAGACATTTGAGAAGAGAGGTGTGAGACACTGAGACCTGATCAGAGACGTTAACACTGATATTTATAATCTACTGATAACATGAGGAGGAGGAGGAGGAGGAGAACTCAGCACCACACCTACACAAACCAGCCGACAGTGTCTGCGTCCAGCAGCGTTCACTCAGCAACACTTCGCATTTCTGCTTTAACACACACGTCCGACACACACTGTTGCCTCCAGGTGACAATAGTCTGCTCTGGTGCTCTTCTTTACTCTGCCCACAGCAGTGTACACATGTATACACAACCCTGCTCTGCAGTCGACTGTACAAAGGTCACACACTTCACTCTACGCTGTGGATAAACTATTCATGTGTGTTTGCATCTTCTTGTCAATTATTTGCATGTTCTTTGCAGCGCAGCTCTGACACAGCCACACAACACACACGCACTACACACACACACACACACACACACACACACACACACTGAACCCAAGTAACAAACAGAATGTAAAGTAGTAAAGTAATAGTAGCAGGTTTCTCCATCACTCACACCTGTGTGTCTGTTCATCTACATTTATCTGGGTTGTCTTTCTTTGGTTTTGTGTCGCATTACATTAGCATTGTGTATTTATTGTATGTATTTATTTTGGTTTTTGTTTGTTGCGGCTTTGGTGAAACTGTTTTTGAATTAATTTTTAACTCATTAACATCAGTTTAGTTTATTTTCATGAATGAGGAGTTTTTTTAATTTTTCAGTTTAAGTTCATGTGAAGACGTTTAGTGGTTCTTATTATTAAATGTCCATATTTTATATTTAAAGTACATAATTTGCTTTAAAGGTCCATATTTAAACACTTTATCTGAAGTGGTGAGCTCTAGTAGCAACTGGTCAGTGAGCCCATCAGAAGAGAGGATCAGATCTGTTTTGAGTGCTCAAATAAAGATATAGCAGATTTCAGGTAAACCCTTAGAGCAAACAAATCCTGAAAATGTTAGACATTGGGTGGGTGGGACTTGGGGCTGTGGCTGAGGGCGGTGACTGCTTTGTTGTGACATCACAAAGTCCCAGGAGTCCTGATGGCTGGTATTAAGCCTCAGTTTCTGAAAACAGGCTGTGAACATTTCTCTGTGAACGAGACCTTTGATACTTTCACTGTATTAGTATATAACCTAGACCTGCTTTATAACCAAAGACCACATGGAGGTCTACCTTTAGACTGTATGGACCTTTAACATCTACCTTTAGACTGTATGGACCTTTAACATCTCCCTTTAGACTGTATGGACCTTTAACATCTACCTTTAGACTGTATGGACCTTTAACATCCACCTTTGGACCATATTGTTACTTTAACTATGAAGTTAAAGTGCAGCAGTCTGAGGTAGTTAGCTGCCATCTCCCCCTGATCTCACTGATATTAATGATGTTTAAAGCTTGTTAAATCCTGACTACACTGATCCCAACACTCAACAGGTGGATTTCCCTCGGGGGAACCACTGGTATGAGAGAAGCCTGTCGTGGTGTGGTGGAGTGGACTCACCCTGCTGGCTGCTCTCTCTGTGAGCGCTGCCCTCCTCCTCATCTGCCTCCTCTCCTTTACTCTCCCCAGACAGAAGACGACGAAACAGGCTGCAGTAACGGGTCATTGTGCACAGAGACCTGACTCAGCTAAGAAACCGGACTGAAGCCTCAGGCCAGAGATTAGAGGAGTCCACCAGCCAGTTAATCAGTCAGTCAGTGAGGAAGGTAATCAATGAGACAGTCACTTCAGTGAGAGTCAGTTATAGGACTCAGAGGGAGTCCAGTCTCTGAGTCTCTGTCTGTTTCTGGTGCACATACCTCCGAGAGCTCACGCCCATGTGACGACACACACCCAGCTGCTGTTACTGACACTGAGCAACACTCAGTGACACAGTCAACAGCAGAGAGCAGAGGACTCCTGTGCTTTCAAACATCTACACCCGGATGTTACAGCGGCCGAGGTCCTGGGACTCTAATGAGACAGAGTCCGGGCTCCGATTCAGCTGCTGCTGGTGTTAACTGTGTCCCTGTTGTGGTGAAATGTGTTCCTGTCATGAGTGTGAATCACGTCACATACTTCAGGCTCCTACAGCCGCTGCTGCTCCACATAAATTATGTCAGAGATTTTACTACAGCAGAGGGGGGAGGGGCAGCGGCTGGAGGAGGAGGAGTGGCCTCGTGGCTGGGGAGGGTGAGGGGTCAATGACGGCGCTGGCAGGTGTGAGATGGGGTCATATTTATAGGATCTTTGTACTTTGTTTGGTTCATGGTTTTGTCCTTGACAGCGAGCGGGGAGCTGATTCAGAACCAGTCTCATCATTCATCAAACTCTAACGAGGACTGGAAACCTGTCATGACTCAGTGCTGGTCTCAGTGCTGGACTCAGGGGAGGCCGACTGACCACTGCTCAGACCGGCATCAGACACAGACCAGCATCAGACCCTACTTTCAAACTCTGACTGTGGGTCTGAATTCAGGTCTGGAGTCATGTTCTGGGTTTAGGTCTTTGTTCAGGTCTGTGATCAGATCTGGAGTCCTGCTCTGGGTTCAGGTCTGGGGTTCTGCTCTGGGCTCAGGTCTATGATCAGGTCTCGGGTCCTCTTCTGGGCTCAGGTCTATGATCAGGTCTGGGGTCCTGCTCTGAGTTTAGGTCTATGATCAGGTCTGGAGTCCTGCTCTGGGCTCAGGTCTATGATCAGGTCTGAAGTCATGATCTGGGTTTAGGTCTTTGTTCAGGTCTGTGATCAGGTCTGGGGTCCTGCTCTGGGCTCAGGTCTATAATCAGGTCTGG
>CM076657.1:4150527-4256911 GCA_038496675.1 Rachycentron canadum | reverse complement strand
AAGTGAAGCCAGTGCTGAAGAGCCTTAAACCTTCATTCTCTCTAATGACCATCAGGGGGCGACTCCACTGGTTGTTAAAGAAGTCAGATTGTATTGAAGTCTATGGGAAAACATCCCTTCTCGTCCCTTAAATACCAAATTACAAACGGGATGCTTCAAAAGCCTTCAGACCGATGGGTGACGTCATGGAGGATTGATCAATCACTTTAATGATATTGTTGTCAACACTACACATGGATATTTGAACACATTTTGCCAGTTTTCACTCTAAATAAGTTTTAGTACAGTTTTGGTCAGGAAAATTTGGAAGTTCATTTCAGTTAGTCAATCTAACTGACTCTACATGAACAGACAGACTTAGTTAAAGCTGTATTACATATAGCTGTATGTTTGTTGCTGGCATTTTGAAGCAAGAGCAGGAATCCCATTGCAATTTCTCCCAAAACAGCATTGTGTAGTTTAATAATAAGCATGACCGCCTTTATATCGCTCTATTTAAAGCCACCAGACTCTGTTGACAAAAAGTCATTTTACCATGCTGAACACAGGAGCCTCGATTAGTCAGCTTTTGTTTTTGCGTGGTACTTTAAATTTAACAAGTACAACTTATGAATAATTCTACCACCACTGAAACTACAGCAACTCCCATGTTGTGCCAGGAGCTTCAACACCAGTTTTTCAACCTCAATGTTTTTAATCCAGGCAAGATTTCACTGATTTCTCTTCTTTTGTTGTTTTCAGCTGATTCATTCATTAATTCATTCATTATTCATTAATTCAGATTGCTGTGCTCAGTCTGTCAATTACTTTGGGATCAATAACAGGCTCTACAATCTCTCCTACTCCTTTATCTCTGCATGTTTGCATTTGAAACATAGGTTGCAATTCTGAACGTAAACATGCAGAAAAAAGGGAGTAGAAGAAGAAACGGAAGACTCCACTTCAAAGCCAACAACAATGGAACAATTCCATTCTATGTGTATTATGATATCATCAGGTCTCAATGACACATCACTGAGAGGGAGAGAACACTTCAGTAGATAAGACACATTCACCACTGACACAGACGTCTGTTCAGAGTGAAACTTATACAAGCCTACGACCACTTCTACAACCTAAACCGATGGCGAGTTCTCGTGAGATGGCACAAAACAGGGCGACCACGAGGCAGGTCACTGACAAGATCCAGGGCCAAAACATGGTGTGCAAGGAGCTTCAACAAGAGATCTACAATCTCAACGTCCTGGTGAACAGAGAGAGGGCCAACTGCATGAAAGAACAAAACTGGAGGATCCAACTCAGCCAACAGCTGGATCAGACCAGGCAGCAGCTGGCCAAACAGAAATCCCTGAAAGAAATGTACATCAACAGGGAGAAAGAGACCAGGAGAGAACTGGAGAGGCTCCAAAAATACTGCAATCCAGAAACACTGGGCACCACAAAGATTGCCAACCAGGTCCAAAATGACATCAAGAGAAAGAAGAAGAAACTCCTTCAGAAAGACTATGAGGAGCTGCAGGTGGCTCATATCGTCAGCCAGGAGAAGTTCACGACTGAGCTCCAGGTGGAGAGACAGAAAAACAAGGTTCTCCAAGAAGAGCTGGAGAGACTCAGGGCTTCACACCAAGAGGTCACCCAGAGGTATGAAGCTGATGTCCTCACAGTCAGACAGCAGGCTGACAAGCTGCAGCGGGAGCTTGAGGAGGAAACCCAGGCTCATGCTCAAAAGGTAAAAGAAGACCTGGTTCTGGAGCAAAAACTGAGGGCTGAGCAGGACGCCCTCCGTCAGGAGATGGCTGAGATCAGCCTCTCACAGCAAAAGATGGCTGAACAGGAGATGTTCCTGCAGGGAGAGGTGCAGGAGCTGAAAACTCAGCTCAACACTCAGCTCACAATCAACCTGCAGCTCTCAACTGAGCTTGAGGCTGAGAGAGACAACAAGAAGCCTCCCCAAGAGAGCATCTCCAGCCAGACTGAGGAGAACCAGGAGGAGGATCAGGAGGAGGAGGATCAGGAGGAGGAGGAGGATAAGGAGGAGGAGGATAAGGAGGAGGATAAGGAGGAGGAGGGTCAGGAGGAGGAGGAGGATAAGGAGGAGGTGGATCAGGAGGAAAAACAAGAGGAGAAACAGGAGGAAAGACAGGAGGTGAGACAGGAGGAGAGACAGGAGGAGGACCAGGAGGAGGACCAGGAGGAGGATCGGGAGGAGGATCGGGAGGAGGATCGGGAGGATGAGCCTGCAGATCATGAACTAGACAAGCAGGAGGAGCCACTGTCTAATGTTCGCTCTGATCCCGAACCCGAACCCACAGACATTGAGGTGTCTGAGGAGATCCTGGCCACAAAACCAAAGAAAAAGTCTTTCTGGAAAAGAACCCGCCACTTTCTGGGGCTTCGGAAACCACAGAGGTGGAAGAAACCCAAGGAGTCCACATCCAGCAGTGGCCTCCAAGCCGACTCTCCCTCCCTCACCCACTGAGAGCCACTCATTTCTTTTCTCTTCTTTTCTTTTTTCTCTTTCTTCAGGGCTGAAGAGAGGGATATGACAATAATAAACATTTTAAAAATATCTAAAGTCATTTATTTCATATATAGCTGTATTTAGTGGCTTGTAGCTGTAGAGTTTTTAAAGAACCTGTTGTCAAATATAGAACAAGGCTCATATAGACTATAGACTACTATAGACCCACAACCACAACCTGAAAACAAGAATCCTGACCGAGCGTCAGACCACTGACCTTGGTAAGCTGCTAAATTGAAGCCTCCAGCTTGTCATTTGCCTGTCGGCCATCTTGGAAGAAATCATTTTTGGAGGTGAAGGTGGAGCTGAGGAGGAGTGAGGGGTGGATCTGACCTGCTCTGTACTCTATCCTGATTGTGTGGTACAGTCTGTCAATCACAGTGTAGCCACACCCACTAATGCATACCCTGGTTCTCTTTATCTTGTCCCAGATTTCCCATTCAGTCTCTTCTCTGACTCATAATAGATATCTAGTCAATTTGAAAAAGCATGCACACACACACACACACACACACACACACACACACGACAGAATAATAGTAAAGTATACTCAAAGATTAAGGTCATGCTTATTATTTGTCAGACATGTTTTTCTCTGAGACTGTGAAAACAGATAAAGGCGAAGAACAGAAATCTATACGTCACCATATGAAGTAAAGAGGAAAAGGGTCAAATTACAGTTGGAGCAGCAGCGCTGCGTCACACAGGCGTCCTCGTGATGTCACCCATTGGTAGTACTCTGTCCTGATTGGGTGGTACAGTCTGTCAATCACATAGTAACCACGCCCCCTAATTCATCCCCTGCTTTATGGTCTATTTTCCTCTAAATGGACCATCATTTAAAAAATGAACATCATGTTGTATTGAAGACTTGAAACTAGAGACTGAGACCATAAACTCATTAGGAAAACATTTACTGAGCTAATAAATCAAGGGAGAAGTAGGGACATTTTCCCATAGACTTCAAGAGGATACTCGCACATCCAGAAAACTGATGCAGGTGAGTTGGAAAATGTCTTCTTGAATAATTTAATACTGTGTCCTCCTCATTTCATCAATTAAACTCCAAGAGGGGAAATGATAGAGACGATCCTGTCACAGTGTGTTTGAATGACTTTAAACATGACATCTCAACATTTAGGTTTCAGGGTGTTAAAAAGGTGACTTTACCTGAGAGAGCTGGTGACATTGATGAAATCCGCAATAGAAGAGAAATATTCACTTCACGAACATTATCCCCTCAGGGACTGAATGAGATCCCATGGCATGTTATGCTCTAATCTATCTGTGGTGCATGGAAGAGTTCATGTGATCAGACTTTGTATGACCTAAAGCTGCAAAACTGATGTTTTCATTCAATAGCTTGTCATTTTTGTAAATAATATTTTAAATAGATGCAACTGTACACTCGTGTCTCACTTGTTTTTTGGTACATTTAAATACATATATACAGTGTGGAATATAATATACCATGACAGAGTGTAAATCATCTGAAACCAGAACCATTCGAGAATCTGAGACCAGGACAATCTGAGAGAGGAACCATTTGAGACCAGGTCCCTGTAGAACTACAGGACTCAGTTACTTTATTTTGAAATGAAAAGGAAACAAGAGAAGAAAGAAAATGTTTTAAAATAAAACCTGAACGAAAGAAAATATGATTCAAATGATTCATGTTTTAGTTTATGAATTCATTTTACTTGCTCATACTGAGCTCTTCACAGGTTCCTCACATATCTACAAATATTAGAATCTGATGCTGACCAGACCAGAACCAAAATGTGATGAGTTCCTCCCTGGACCAGGACCCAGCCCTCCACAGAGGCTGGTGCTAACCAGTAGTTTTTGTGAAAACAGGCAAACAGAGAAGATGACAGAGGAAATAAACTTAAGTGGATGGGGGCAACAGGGAGATGTGGATGGTGTTTGCACATTAACCTACACACACACACACAGAGACACACACACACATCAGAATGCTGTAACACACTCAGCAGTGGCGACTCTAATGAAAGCAAAGTGAAGATAAATATTTCAAAGATGTGATATGAGAATCAATACCCGAGCACCAGTTAGTGCACTGATGTACATCACAGCTTCTCCTCTGCAGTGTATGACACACTGCACTTTGTGCTCATTGTGGTTCAGATCACGACACCGACTTCATGCAGTGTGTAACTCTCTCTTTCACAGCTGTGGTTCCTTTTATTCTTCTGTTACAATAAAGGACATGACAAGAAAGAGTCTCATTTTCTTTTCTCTGCTTCAGATGGTCAGAAGCAGCTGTTGTGTTTCTGTTGGCCAGCTGTTGTGTTGTTGTGTTTCTGTTGGCAGCTGGATCCCTGAGCTACAACGAAACACAACACATTTCTGACCCTTTTTCTGTCTGTTTGGGTTGTCTACCGAGCTCATGTGAATATTTACATGCATGACACATCATCGTCATCGTCGTCTTCATCCTGACCTTCACATCTTGTACAGACAGAGTACTGCAGCCGGACTCACACTGAACCACACAGACCATGTTCCTGCCTGATGCTGCTGCTGTGTCACTGCAGTCTGTTCCTGGTCTGACCAGCAGGGGGCAGACAGCAGCAGAGGACGAGGCATCAGGGCGTGACAGAGCAGGGATGAGGATGATCCCCCCAAACACTAACCCCCAGCCCCCGTCAGCAACTGCTGCTCCGTCCTGTATCATTGCTTTTCAGTTTGTTCACCTCACACATGATTTTTCATGTTCCTGCATTTTTTATAAGATTACTGCAGTGTGTGTGTGTGTGTGTGTGTCTGTGTGTGTGTGTGTGCAGTTGGGGAGCTGCTCTGCAGTTTCTCAGCAGTGTGGGTGGGACAATGAAATACTCATAGCCCAAACATCAAGCGTTTGTGTGTGTGTGTGTGTGTGTGTGTGTGTGTGTGTGTGTGTGTACTGTATACACCTTCACCTGGAAGCTAACACACAGAAAGCAACACGCACAAACTCACACTCTGAAAAAACATGAACACAAATCGACATCAAAAATGACTGTGTTGCGTTCAAATTCAAACACAGAACTCAGGATTTCCATCATCACAGATCAGCAAGTTTTCTACTCAGAAAAAAGGTACATGTGTTTTAATTTGACTGACTTGATCGTTTCAACAACAAAACCTTTTTTTCTTCTGGTCTCTCAAAAAAGAAACTCCGACAAACTTCTCATCAGATTTTGAAAGTCTTCTTGTCCTTCCAGTCCTTTTTTGTCCTTGAGCTCTCCTGATTCGTAACATTTCTTTAAAACAGCTTGAATATCTCATCTCGAGTATCCAGTTTGTTTGCTGATTGCAGGTTTAAGGCTCTTCAGCGTTGGCTCCACTTTTCAGTCTACGGTTGTGAATCACAGCTCCAAAGTCACATCTGAGCCTTCCAGCTGTGACACCACTCATCTCCCCCATGGACTCTCTCCCCATGTCCAACTGCAACATTTAGCTCTGAGTGTCCGGGTCTTATGGGAAATGGTGTTCATTAAAGGCTGACTTTAAAAACATAAATACTTCATCAACACTGATATCAGATTGTAAAAAGTCAGGTTTCACTTCAGTTTTCTGTAACACCTGACTTTTCATTGAATGTCACATACAAACAGGTGAGAGACTTTTATTCTGACGCGGTAGTAAATGCTTCCTGATACAGGGAGTGGTTGAAGCTGCGGACGGTGAGCTTGTTGGAGATGAAGCTGGGGCTGATGGGAGTGTTAATGCAGCAGAGACATCCATGGCGTTCATCTGCTGCAGCAGCATTACATGAGATTGTTCATCAACCCAGATCTATCTATCTGTGTGTGTGTGTGTGTGTGTGTGCTGGAGTGTGTGTGAGAGACCATTTGCAGAAGAGCCTCATAAATAACTGAGAGGTCTGCTGACTCTCTCTCTACATGACGATACACTTTAAGGTTATGCTCGCTCACTCTCCTCCTCCTCTCTCTCTCTCTCTAGAACACACTCTCATTCGCTGTCTCTCCCCCCTTCACTTTGTCTCCATGGCAATGCTCTTAAAGGACCACACCTCATTTTTATAGACCATCCTTTCCGTCAACAGAGAGGCTGCAATAAGGGAATTTAAAAAACATCATCATCCATCACTGGGTCCATTAGCCACATGCTAACACTTGACCATTGATTATGTTAAGTGATATTAGGCTCCAAGCTAATGCTGCAGTGAGAGGAGGAGGAGCTCTTCTTATCAATGTGGGTAAAAACTTCTCTCTAACACAGTTTGAACAAAAACCGATCATCCTGCTGAATATGTCTCACAGATCTCTGGATTTCAGGTGCCATCTTCTTCCTACAGTGCTTGTCTCTTCGCTGCTATTCTGCTGTCCTCTGTTGATAAGTGTCAAAGCCAGTCACACCTGTAGTTTAGTTCATATGGAGCATTTTTTTGGACAGTGCTGTGGTTTATTTGAGGGCCTACTGTTTGTGTAAGTACTTTAATCTGAAAGTTCTGCCCCAGTTCATCCTTCTTCCTGTTTCCCTTTTCCCTTCTGCTCCAGTAGAGAACTGGAACAGGGATCGTTGTCTCCAGCTGCAGTTAGTGGACGAGCCAGTTCAGCTAGTTTACCAGTCACCATGGGCTGGTTAGCAGAGACTGGACTGGAATGATCTAAATACAGAAAGATTAGATTCAATAATGTAATCTCCACCACATGACATCATCCGTTCTCCCAGCCCATCAAGACCTCCTAGTTCTCTTTGGAAACACGAGCTGTCATGACATGAATCTATATATCACATCGTACAACTATAACTGGAGAGTAGTTTGTGCTGCTCTCTCTATTCAAATAAACAGCACGGCATAAACAGTAACAGCGCAGGCTGCAACACGTGAGGACGCCAAGCCGTCTCAGTCTCCAGAGGAGTCAGGTGATTTTTCTTCAGTTCAGTTGACGTCAACCTCCTGCTCCACTGTTCACTGACTGCTGCTCCACAGACTTCAACAGAGGAACCACCAGAAGAACCACAACATCAGAAGGAGCTGATATTAATTCATCTTTATCGACACCACTCATCCGTAGGTGGTCGCAGCCCAGATGACATTGGGTGAGGGCGGGGTACATCCTGCACAAGTCTATCACATATCGTCTTTGGACTGTGGGAGGAAGCTGTAGTAACTGGAGGGAACAGGGAGAACATGAATGCAAAAAGGCCCCAGGCCCAGAACCTGTCGTGAGGCCGGAGACTGTTTATAAAAGTGGACCTGTGTGTGACCTCTGGGTCTGTGAAGTGAAGCCGATGCTGAAGAGCCTTAAACCTTCATTCTCTCTAATGACCATCAGGGGGCGACTCCACTGGTTGTTAAAGAAGTCAGATTGTATTGAAGTCTATGGGAAAATGTCCCTACTTCTCCCTTGTTGTGTGTGATTTTTTCCAATTCAACATTCATAAATATTTAGAATGAGTAATAGAAGAGATTCATTGGAAATCTGGGACAAGATAAAGAGTCAAAGCACAGGTTCACTTACTGCTCTTTTCAGTGTTGATTGATAATGAACAAAATCATTATCAGAGTTATTTTTGATTAATCTATCAGGATGATTTAACAGGATTACACTGACTGTGGAAACACCATGCGTTTATGAAACGTTTAAAAATATAAAAGACTTAAATTGTGTTTTTAAATGTGGACTTTCTTTAACTTTTGGTCCCTCACACCCACCAGGCAGCAAAAGGAAACTTCTTGACCAGTATACTCCCTGGGTCTATGAGGCAAGTCTGGCCCATATACCTCCATATCTGGGTAGATTCTGAATGTTATCCTCCAGTGTTGACTGACTGGAAGATTGACACCCTGGTCCCTGAGGTCCTGGTCCCTGAGATCCTGATCTGCTTCCATGTGCTGCTGAAGCCTGTGCTGCTTTAAGAGGCTGTGTGCATGATGAAATGTGTTGTCAGCTCTGTGATGAGGAAGAGGAAGGTTTTATAAAAATTGTTTTAAATGAAGATCTGATGCTATCAGCTTCATCAGTGTCACATGAGCTGAGTGTGTGAGGAGCTAAGAGCTGCTGGGAGTGCAGGGAACAAAAGGCCATAAAACAGGGAGGGGCACGGGCGCACACACACACACACACACACACACACACACACACACACACACACACACACACACAGTCGGCTTGTGCTGAGCTCAGCATTTCCTGCTGTTTATGTTTACCTCCCACACAGTGGAGGAGAGGAGTGTGTGTGTGTGTGTGTGTGTGTGTGTGTGTGTGTGTGTGTGTGTGTGTGTGTGAGTGTGTGTGGAATCCTGATGTGGGTTTACACCTCTCCTCTCTACAGCTGTGGACCACCATTGATCCAGAGTCCAGGCCTCCAGACTGTTCATTCACGTCGTCCTGACACATCAGTCATGTCTCAGCATGGGAGGGGATTGGTTTTGTGTCACGATGTCTCTCTTTACATCTGATCTCACAACTGTTTCCTGATGCCAGTTTACATCCATCATGTAATTTACTGCCGCCCTGTGCTGGCGTAAGGATGCTGTCTCTGAGAGCTAACGTGACCTCCAGATGTTACGACTCGTAACCTTTGCTGTTATTTTCATGGGCGTACCCATTTTCCACCAAAATTAGTGGTTTATGCAGTTTTTTTAAACATGCTAACAAGAGCCAACTAACCCATTTTCCATTCACTTCCATCAGCGATTGTGTGTTTTTAAAAGTTACTCCAGAACTCTTGCTGACTCTCAGAGGAAGGTGTAGCCACTGTTTGTGGTTTAACAGCATTGTGCTGGACAGGTGACACCTGGGTCTGAAAAAGCCCACTGATGGCAGGTCTGAGCAAGTTAGCCGGAAAAGGGGCTACCTGTCCTAACTCAGCCTCTACTGCTCTGAGATCAGCTATGGTTTTACAGCCTCACACACAGACGTGTGGAAACTAAACCTGAGCTTTAAGGGTGAAGAGGCAGCAGCAGAAGTTACGAGACAATTACACTGATTTATTATCTCTGTTTAAGAGAGAGGGAGAGATTATGCCGTCAACTGGAGCAGAGTTAGCGGTGAACATAGCAGTGTGATGTACGTTGCTCCTTGCCTACTGCACATCGCCGCTCAGCTTCCTGTCTGTCTGATCCTGACCACAGACTCTACATAAAGATGGAAGTAGCCTCCATGACGTCATCCACTGGTTTTGAAGCTCAGAGTGAGCCGCTGCGTCGTCACCATCCACCTCTAACTCCCAGTAACTTCAGATTTAACACTTAAATAAAAGTGCTTGATGATATCGACTATCATGATATTTGGCTTGAGTACGTACCACAGGGGCCCGGGTTCAAATCCAGCTCTCTGCTGCATGGTGTCACCCATTCACCCCAACAACAGCAGCAGAAAAGCTGAGATAAAAAAGATAAATAAAAATAATAAAGATGTTTGTGACACATACACACACATGCACACACACATACACACACATATACATACACAGTCAGTCAGTAGTAGTAGATTGATGTTTCTCAGCTGATAAATGAAAACACAGACATTGACAAGAAACATACACCTCCTCTGGGACACAGTGTGTGTGTGTGTGAGTGTGTGTGTGTGTGTGTGTGTGTGTGTGTGTGTGTGTGTGTGTGTGTGTGTGTGTGTGTGTGTGTGAGTGTGTGTGTGTTTGTGTGTGTGTGTGTGTGTGTCCATTTTGTCTCTCAGGTTACTCTGGTCTGGGCAGTGGGTCACTACAGTCCTGAACCTTGTGGATCTGATCCCAGAATCAATACAACAATACAATATAATACAACATGCTGATCTGTATAACAAACACATTGAAACTGAAGCTGACTAACTCTCTCACACACACACACACAGACACACACACACACACTACTGTTCTATATGGTTAGATTTGGTCCTGCCTCTTTAGACCCCTCCCCCTGTCAATCACAGAGCAGACATAACAGCAGAAATAACAGCTCAGATGATTGACATCTCTGTCGACCACTCAGACTTCAGCTGTAATTGGATGATCACAGCACTCACCAGGCCCCTGACATTAAAATCAGATGACTGAACCTGAAGAGGTCCAGCCACTGAACCACCACAGAAGAAGAGGAGATTATTATACGTTATCAGGTCCAGTCAGAGCTCAGACGATGAAAGTCTGGTGGAGAACAGGAGGAAGGCTTCAGCCTCATCATCATCGTTCCACACTGATTTAGACCGTTCTTTACTTCCCCTCAGGAGGAGGAGTCACGCCTTGCAACCTTTAACCTCCACACTTCTACCTGTGCGTTGTGATGTGCGATGTTTATATCTGAGAGATCATTAAAACTGATGACCACACTACTTCTTTCAGACCTGATGCTTCCTCCTGTGACCTTGAGTGACCCTGAATGTCTGTAAAGAAAGTAAAGCAGATTTAAACACGGCTCGAGCAAAGTGTTGTACAAAGGACGTTAAAACATACAACACACCAACAACAACAATAAAGAACCAGGGACAGATACTTATTGAAACTGATTGAAAGAGCAATGGAGGGAGCTCGTCTTCTGTTAGTCACCTTCAAGTGTTAGCTGTGACCGTGGGACTAAAGAGATGCGTCAGGGTCTTAAAGTGGATTTTAAAGTGAAGAGGGAGCCAGTGAAGACAGGCTGAAACTGGAGGGATGAGCTCTCACCTCATAGTGCTGGTCAACATCATTTCAGCTGCTTCCTGGACCAACTGCAAGTCAGATAACAAAGACAGGAGACGACCTGAATATGAGGGATTACAACAGGTTTAACGACGCAAATGGTTCTTAATTGATAGTGACTGTTGATCAGAGAATCAAAGATAAAGACCTCACATATGAGGTGAGGTTTGATTTATGATCATTCGTCAGTAACCTCCATCACTCAGCAGAGAGAACAGAGAGTAGATGGTTCTCTGCTGCCTGTTCTGTCACACACTCATCAGACTTTAGACATGGACCAAAGAGACGTCATCATTTCCTGAGTGAGAACAAACCACGACATTCTCAACACAGACTAAAGTGCTTCTTCTTCCTGCAGTTGGATTAAATTCAGTCACATCTCTGAATCTGAGTCTCTCTGAATCTTTGACTCCCTGAATCTGTGAGTTTCTGAATCTTTGCATATCTGAATCTCAGAGTACTTGCATTTCTGACCCTCTGAGCCTGTGAATCTCTGAATCTCCAAGCCTCTGAAGCTGTGAGTCACTGAATCTATGAATCTCTGAGTCTCTGGGTCTCTGAGTCTCAGACTCCCTGAGTGTCTGAATTACTGAATCTGTGTACAGACACAGCACCAAAGCTGTGACCTGTGACCTGTGAACTCCAGCAGGTCCCTGCTCCACACCAGGGCAAAGTCTGGTCCCTAAGCACCTTGTTAACCTTGTTAAAGGCTGATGAGAGGATGACCAGTGGCTGAAATAAAATACTTCTTTTTATTTGATGAAATACAACAGTTTAATCACAATATCAAATAACACAACTTCTCATTTTCTGTTTTAAATACATGTAATCAAACAAAAACCTTGTGTCTAACTGTCTGCAGACGTTTTGTGGCTGATTGTCCCAAAGTCACAAACCACAGCCACTTGTCACACCACACAATTAACAATGGTAACTATTCATCAGTGGTTTTTGAAAGCGTGCAAAACATATTGACAATAACTATCAGTCTATTAGCCAATTAGTCAAAATTAAAAAATGAATAATTTGATTGATGAATCGCTTGGCCATTGTTTAATATCATATCTTCTCAGAATTTGAACTTTTAATCCAGGGGCTGCAGCCAGTCCCAGCTGACACTGGGCGAGGGCAGGGTTCACCTGGACAGGTGGCCAGTTTGTCACAGGGCCGACATATTGAAACAAACAACCGAACAACCAGCTACACAACCACCAGTTAACCAAGCCTGCAAACCTGCCCCTACCTCCAAAATAAAAGTCTCAGTTTAGGAAGGACCTCCTTACATGAGCCACTTACAAATGCGGTCTAGCTCTAGGACCAGGGACCAAGGTTTGGCTCATCTCACTCTCTGCAATGAGGCTGCAGGACTGTTTGATGTGCTGAAGTGGTACAGTTTGCCTCTTTGCCACCATGCCAGCTGGACTTTATTTTGGTTTAAGAATCATTTCTGTTAGTGAACAATACAAGAAACATTAAGTGAGAAAGAATTTATTTATTGAGCTTTTTTAACATTGTGGGACCTTATGATTTATAATGACCTTATTTCAGATTGTTTGATTGTTTTTCACTAAAAACTGATGTGCTGTGTCTGTAATGCATTTAAAGTATTTGTTTATAAAATGTAAAGTGATTTCAGTTGGTTTCAGAGCCATTTAATAAAAGGATAATATCGACATGACATTGTCATGTCATGTGCCCAGTCCAGGGCAGGTCCCCGTCTGAACAGCAGGTTTGAATCCAGGTGTGGATCAGAAACAGAGAAAATAATTGTGATCATCAAACGCTGATCTCCATCACAGCTCAGGTAGGTCGGACACGGTGCTCAGCCTCAGCTGCAGTGGTATTATACAGCGTTTATGTTATGAGCTGTCTCATGAAAAGCAGAGAGCTGACTCACTCCGGCTTTTAACTCTCATCTCCTCAGCTTAAAGCATCACACGCGTTTTTAACTGACATCAGCACAGTTTCCACTCGGCTTCCTCTCACAGCCCTGAGACGCCGCAGAAACAGGAAGGAGCGTCAGGACTGACTGAGGTCTGACTGTTGACACACATGTAATCCTGCAGCATCTACCTCCTTTGGGAGAAAACAGACACAGACAATGAAACTGTCTGAAAGCTCATCTGGATTTTATCTGGACACAAACCCAGTCGAGATGAGGCCTGATCACATGTTCTGATCAACGCAGCTCAGTCAGCAGAGATGATGTTTATTATCTGTGTAAATGAAATGAAACTGAGCCTCGTTCAGCTTCTGTCTACAGCTCTGATCTGATTCATCTGAATTCACTCACATCACATAAATACCAGTGCTGCACCATGGGGGATGTACATTCCCTCTACATTCAGCAAGTGAGCAGCTCTGTTGTTTCCTTCACTGTAAAACTGTGTAAAGTCACATGATCAGCTGATCTGTACGGGTGTTTCTGCTCATCAAACGGATCTAACGGAAAAGGTAAAACAACTAAAACATCTGGAGTCTCTACTTCATCAGCCTGCCAGCTGCAGACAGATGTTAGCTGCTGCTCACACTGAATCAAGTCTGAAGGTCTCACATCTCACAGCTGGAGTCCTGCTGCGGGTCCACGCACACTGTGACAGTCCAGCTCCCAGGGGATCAGGGTGGCTCACACACGTCACACACTCCACCTCCTCCGACCAGTGACCGGCACCACCTCTTCACAGGGGTCAGAGGTTAGATCAGTTTCAGAAGGTTGAAGACAGGACTTTCTGATTGAGTGGATTGTGGATTGATCTGACTGAAATTTGGGATTCAGGTTGTTGCTGTATGTGTATCTGCTGTGTGTGTGTGTGTGTGTGTGTGTGTGTGTGTGTGTGTGTGTGTGTGTGTGTGTGTGTGTGTGTGCGTGTGTGTGTGCGTGTGTGTGCAGCTATTTTACTTTGTTGTTTCATTTATTTCTTGATGTGACTGTGAATCTACATGGTGAGGTTAGCACAACGCTAACAGAACACTGTGAAGCTACAATAACAAAGATACACAACACTGTTGATACACTGTTGAAACAGTGAGACACTAACAGGTTCAAACCAGCAACCTCTCTCCAACATCAGCTCCAACATCTGGACTGAGACCACAGACTGAGGCCTGTGTGAAGGATGGGACTGAGAGGAAACAGGGCCAGAGAACTACACTTCCCAGAATGCATCACTCTGCATGGACTTCTCTTCAGGACACACCCAGCCACAAACAAACACACTTGGATCACATATGTCACTCTGCCACCCTCCTGTCTCTCACTTTCTATCCCCCCGTCTGTCTGCCTGTCTCCCCAGCTCCCAGCCTCCTGTCTCTCTCTCAGCCCTGTGACCCTTTGTGAAACGTCCTGTCTCTCTCTCAGCCTTCAACCGGTCTCAACCTTCCTGTCTGTCTTTCTGCCCTTCTTTTATATCCTTATACCTTATAGCTGTCTCTCTGCTGCATTTAATCTGTCTCACAGCCTCCAAACTGTCTCTCTCTCGCTCTCTAAGCTCCCGTCTTTCTGTCTCTCTGTCCTATTGACACTGTCTTAAATGTCTTAGTGTCCGTTCACCTGACTCCCTGTCTCTCTCTCTCTCTTAGCGCTCCTGTCCATCCTGTGTCTTTCCTGTCTGTCTCTCTTCTGTCGCTCTTTCTATTTCTCAATTGTCACACCTGTCTTTCTCCTCTCCTGTCTGTCTCTTGATCTTCTTCTGTTTTTTGACCCTCTTGTCTTTCTCTCTCCGACCTCATGTCTCTCATATGTCCTGTCTGTCTCCTTTTATCACCGTCAAACTTTCCTGCCTGTCTCTCTGCTTCACACTGCCTGTCCCTCTCTCTGTCAGACGTTACACCTGTCTCTCTCTCTCTCTCTCTCTCTCTCTCTCTCACCGCCCTCCTGTCTCTCTGTCCTTACCTGCCCCCTGTCCCTTTTGTCAGTCTTGTTTTGTGTATTCACGGTCCTAAACTGTCTGCCTGCAACATCCTGTCTGCTCACCTGTCTCTATGTCTCTATGTCTTAACCCCCCTGTCTCGCCCTCAGCCCACCTGTCTGCCTCCCTCTGTGTTTTGCTGCATCAGGCTGCTCTCAGCATTTCAGGCGTATGGTTAAAAACAAACACAGAGCAGAACCACACACACACACACACACACACACACACACACACACACACACTGCACCCCATCCCATAATAACCACACCTAAAAGCTCCAGTGCAGCTGCATTCAGGATGTGAGCAGCAGTGGCAGGCAGGGCAGCAGGATACCGCAGTACACTTCTACCCAACATGCATCACTCCCTCCATCCCTCCATCCATCACTGCTCCATCCCATCAGCATCTCCAGCCCTCCATCCACCTCCCCTCCATGGGAAAAAGGCACCAACTTCCTCCCATACATCCCTCCATTGTCAGGAAACTTCCACCCATCCCTCCATCAGCATCCACCCCTCCACCCTCCGTTCATCCTACCTGCCGGTGCCTTCTCTTTGCCCTCCATCTCCCGGTGCGGTGCGGCTCGGTGGTCTTGTTGCCCCCGTCAGAAATCCACTTGCCTTCTTTCCTTCCTTCCTTCCTTTCCTTCTGTCCTCTCTATCCCTCCTTCCTTCCTGAATCAGCTGTAGTCAACAAGCGTCGAGCCGGAGAAAATCTGTTCCGCTGATCAACTGATAGATCGATACCGGCGGGAGAGAGGAGGAAGAGGAGGTGGAGGATGTGCAGGAGGGAGGAAGGAGGGAGGCACCGGGAGGAACCGACCCGCGTGGATAAAAACAGAAACAAACCGCGGTGTTTTCTCTGAAATCCTCCTCGCGGCGGTGACGGTTCTCCTCTCCTTCGCCTTTTTTCCTCCTGCGGACGTTGGGGCTCGTGCGTTCACCTGTGCTGTGTCCGCGCGCTACTGCTGCTCTCTCTCTCTCTCTCTCTCTCTCTCTCTCTCTCTCTCATTGCTCGCGCCGTGTTGCTGCAGCTCGAGCCAGGACAGCAAAGTGACGTCATCACCGGAGGAGTTTTTAAGGTGACATGAAAATGATGATGATGATTAAGAAGAAGATGAAGATGGTCGTGATGAAAGCGTTAATATTTGGGGGGGGGGTCACCCCCCAACTTCTATCACACAGATTCTTCTAAAAGTGAGGAAGTTTTCAAAATAAAGCAGCAAAGTAAAGACTAGAACCTGGATCAGACCAGGATTTGCTGTGACCCCCTTTGCCTGTAAACCAGCTCCAGGTCTCCTCTGCACCTGCTCACAGTTCTTCAGGCTGTCCCTCAGTTCCTCTGCCTCAGTGTCTCTGTCTCTTCATGTGGCTCCAGACTGTCTCCATGATGCTGGGATCAGGACTCTGTGAGACCAGGACTCCTGGTTCTCCTGGTCTCTGTATGACCCTGGGTGTTTGGACTCCTGCTGTAGGATGAATATGGACCAGTCAGCTTTTCCCTGTTCAACTGAACCTTGAGTTTCAGTGCTCGGTCACTCTGTCGTGGCCCCTGGTGGAAGAATACAAACAGTCCTGCAGTGGTTGTGTGTGTCTCTGACCCAGTGGAGTCAAACTCAGTGTCAACCCTCTGTGACGTCACCCTATTGTAAAAAGCTCCAGCTTATAATTTGTCCGTCACCATCTTGTTTTTTTAAACCAGTAGAAACCATCATTGGAGGAAAGGTGGAGCTGAGGAGGAGTGAGGGGTGGAGCTGACCTGCTCTGTACTCTATCCTGATTGGGTGGTACAGTCTGCCAATCACACAGTAGCCACACCACCGAACGCCCTCCCCTACTTTATGGTCTATTTTCCTCTAAATGGACCATTATTTAAAAATGAACATCATGTTGTATTGAAGACTTGAAACTAGAGACTGAGACCATAAACTCATCAGGAAAACATTTACTGAGCTAATAAATCAAGGGAGAAGTAGGGACATTTTCCCATAGACTTCAATACAATCTGACTTCTTTAACAACCAGTGGAGTCGCCCCCTGATGGTCACAACACGAGGCACTTAAATTTTGGCTTCACTTTTCAGACCCAGAGTCCAGGTCCACTTTAATTTACAGTCTATGAGTCAAACTCAATGGATTCCGCTTGTACCTTAATGCACTTGCAGTGTCTTTCATTCAATGGCCACATCTCTCAAATTCCTCTTGTCCAGTTTGTAGCACACTTCATCATCAGGCCCAGCTCTTCCAACTGAGCTAAAGCCTGATCCACACCTCAGGATCAGCTCTGGGACCGGGACTCAGACATCAAGTTTCACAGAACTGAACCAGAAATGCTTCAAAAAGTGAAACTGAAGTAATTCCAATGATACAAATTACACATGTTCAATATTGTTTATGGTAGTTACAAACATACAGACAGTCAGTCCTATGTCCTGCAGTCCAGACGTCCAGCATCACTTTGGACCAGAGGACAGATCCTCTGTGGGGCTGAGGGGAGGAGAGGAAGGTGACTGAACTGATCTGGATTCAGCCTCACCTGGAACAAGTCTGTCATCAATGTATGAAAACATCTGCTCAAACAGATGTTCATGCTGGTTTATTTCTTTAACATGTAGCTCAATGTTGGTCTGATTTACAGTCATTTGATTTTATGCTCCAGGTTTTGAACATAAACATAAAAGGAGATTTTACATCAGTACTTGAATATGTGTGGATACACACAGGTGTGTGTTGCACAGTGACTGTAAAACTGAGTGTGTTTCATGACAAGACAAGTCTGTGTGATATCTGAGACTGACAGGAGGAGAATCAAATGAAATCAAACTTTATTTACACAGCTCCTATCGCAGTAAGACACAAGGTGTTTAACAAAGATATAATGAGGTTTGAGAGAAGGCTGAACTGAAAAAGTCTCGAGGCACAGACGAAGGCAACACTGCAGCCTGAGCCATGTGTCTCTGTCCTCAGTCCAGAAACAAACAGAAGGTCTCTGAGGACCTGAGTTGACTGGCAGGAGTACACTTTAAAAACCAAATGTCGACCCTCCATGACGTCAGCCATCAGTTGAGCAGCTGTTCTGAACCCTTCAGTCTGTAATTTGTCTGTTGGTCATCTTGGTTTTTTTAAACCAGTAGAAACCATATTTGGAGGAGAAGGTGGAGCTGAGGAGGAGTGAGGGGTGGAGCTGACCTGCTCTGATTGGGTGCTACAGTCTGTCAATCACACAGTGGCCACGCCCCCTAATTCATCCCCCGCTTTATGGTCTATTTTCCTCTAAATGGACCATCATTTAAAAAAATGAACATCATGTTGTATTGAGGACTTGAAACTAGAGACTGAGACCATAAACTCATTAGGAAAACGTTTACTGAGCTAATAAATCAAGGAGAAGTAGGGACATTTTCCCATAGACTTCAATACAATCTGACTTCTTTAACAACCAGTGGAGTCGCCCGCTGATGGTGAGGATGATGAGTGATGTGTAGATGAATGAAATCTATTCTCAAAGTAACAGCCGATCAGTGAGGGGCCTCCTCCTGGTGCTGGTCCTCCTGGTCTGCAGACCAGCTGTGCGACTGTGTGCGACTCATCAGTTCATCTTTACTTCAGTTTATTAGGAACACCTGGGTAAAACTTGTGCAGTTAAACAGGCTGGTTGTTGTAGATGTGTTGTTGATGTGTTGCTGTGTTGTTGTCACTGTCGCTGTACCTTTTTCTTACGTTGTGGGCGGAGCATCTGTGACTGACCAGCAGGTGAACAGGAAAGGGTGCTCAGTGTTTGTCTGACCGGCAGCACACACTGTGTACGTGTGTACAAGTGTATGTGTGTGTATTCACAGCATATGCTGGGTTTATATTTGGAGGGCGATGAATGGTTTCCTGTTGGCACAGCAACCACTCTGATGACGAGGAGGAGGAAGGACCAAGCATGAACAAAACAGAGGGAGCAGGTGGAGGACAGGTGCTGAGACAACAGGAAGCAGAAATCCAGAGTCACCGCCTCACAGTTGTATCCCTCTGCCAACCTGTCAGGTCACAGCCGACACCAGCATGTCCAGACTCATGTCGTCACTGTTTGTGAGGACTGTAAGAACACAACACACACAACTTCACAAACAAACAGTCAATAGAATACAATCTATGAACAGTGAAAATTTGATGGACACAGTAAAACACTGATGAAACACTGATTGAAGGGACATCTTCCTCATCTGAGGGCAGATGGGGTCAGGATTTATCAGGGAAATAAAATCACCTGACTTTGTTGAAGTTTGTGCGTCTGGATCTGCTGTTTGTTGACTGGATTATTGTTTGAGTTAATTAAGAGACACAACCAACAACAGACAAACACTTTGTGTTCACGTTTGACCAATGAACTGATCCTGATTGAACAAAGTAGCAGCTATCAGAGACCAGGATCAGAGGAGATCTGGTTCAGGTTCAGGGTGGAGACCAGGGTCAGGTTCAGGGTGGAGACTGGGTCAGGATGGAGACCAGGATCAGGGTGGAGACCATGATCGGAATCCGGGTGGAGACCGGGTCAAGATGGAGACCAGGATTAGCTTCGGAGTGGAGACCAGGATCTGGTTCAGGATGGAGACCAGGATCCGGCTCAGGCTGGAGACCAGAATCAGGTTCAGGGTGGAGACTGGGTCAGAGTGGAGACCAGGATCAGTTTCAGGGTGGAGACAGGGTCAGAGTGGAGACCAGGATCACTTCAGGGTGGAGACAGTTTCAGGGTGGAGACCAGGATCTGGTTCAGGATGGAGACCAGGATCCAGCTCAGGCTGGAGACCAGAATCAGGTTCAGGGTGGAGACTGGGATCAGGTTCAGGGTGGAGATCTGGTTCAGGTTCAGAGTGGAGACCAGTATCAGTTTCAGGGTGGAGACTGGGTCAGGATGGAGACCAGGATCAGCTTCAGGGTGGAGACAGGGTCAGAGTGGAGACCAGGATCAGCTTCAGGGTGGAGACAGTTTCAGGGTGGAGACAGGGTCAGAGTGGAAACGTGGAAATGGAAAAGTATTTTTCCAGAACACGATAAAATCACAGTGAAGTTGACCTTTGACCTTTTGGGACTAAAATGTCATCACTTCATCATCTTATTCTTTACAACAGTCGTGTTCACTACATTCTCGTCAGTTCATCTTTGAGTCCAAGTCAATATTTGTGGCAAAACTGTTTCCTAAAGGTCACAAGGAGAGGAGAGGAGGAGACAGGATGCTGTGTTTGAGGCAACCTGAAGAGTGGGAATATTCATGTTTTCAATGAGAGTAAACAAACCTTCACAGGTTTATTTTCTCAAAGCTGCTCATCCATACTTCAACCAATAAGATTAATGATCTGATTTCCCTTCATTCAAACACCATTAACCATGATGTTTCTGCTGGATGTGGTTCTGAGGTGGAGCCTCCATGGATCAGACTTGTTGGTCCAGCTCATCCCACAGATGCTGGATTGGACTGAGATCTGGGGAATTTGGAGCCGAGTCAACACCTTGAACTGGTTGTTGTTCCTCAAAGCTCCTGAACCATTGTTGCAGTGACAGGGAGCATTATCCTGCTGAAAGAGGCCACTGCCATTAGGGAAGACTGTTTCCATGAAGGGGGGACTTGGTCTGAACCATGTTTAGGGAGGTGGGACGAGTCAAAGTAACATCCACATGAATGGACCCAAGGTTTCCCAGCAGAACATTGACCACAGCATCACACTGCTCCATCAGCTGCTCTTCTTCCCATAATGCATCCTGGTGCCATGTCTTCCCCAGGTAAGAGACACACACACACTCAACCATCCACATGATGTCCATCCACCTTCTTCATTGCTCCATGGTCCAGTTCTGATGCTCATGTGTCCATTGTAGGATCTTCTGGTGGTGGACAGGGGTCAGCATGGACACCCTGACCGGTCTGAGGCTACACAGCCCCATACACAACAAACTGTGATGCTCTGTGTTCTGACACCTTTCTATCAGAACCAGCATGAACTTCTTCAGCACTTTGAGCTACAGTAGCTCTTCTTCAGTCCAGCCTTCACTCCCCACCACCATCACTGAGCCTTGACCCCTGACCCTGTCTGTGGTCCAGTGGTTTTCCCTCCTTGGACCACTTCTGGTAGGTCCTGACCACTGCAGCCCAGGAACATCCCACAGAGCTGCAGTGTTGGAGAAGCTCTGACTCAGTCGTCTCATCACAGTTTGGTCAAAGTCGAAGTCCCTCACATCCTCACACTTGACCATTTCTCCTGCTTCAACACATCAACTTCAGGACTAAATGTTCAGCTGCTGCCTGATAGATCCACCACTGATGGGTAACCATGGTAACCAGGTAAACAGTGTTATTCACTCACCTGTCAGGGTCATAGTGTTGTGGCTGATCAGTGTTGTGTGTGCGTCCTTTGCAGCTTTTAGACCGGCCTCATTAACATGACATCACAGTGACTGTAGTTTATTGTTGGTGGTGCAGTTCACATGTGGAATCTGAACCCTGAGAGTGAGGTTGCAAAATTTGACCAAATCCTGACTGGACTGCAACAGGATCTGAGCAGTGAGCAGGACTGCTGAGCTGAACTGGACCGAGGTGCAGAGAAACGATCAGACAGGAGTTTGAGTTATTTTATCAAGTGCTATTTACAACAGTGGTTCCACATCACAGGAGATAACGTCACTGTGTTTGTACAAACAGCAGCCGTTCAGATCACAGCTCACTGCCCTCCTCAAACTGGTCTCCTCTCACTGGCGTCCCCTGGTGCTGAACTACTGTGGACATCAGTAAAGGTTTAGACTTTCGATGCGGTGTTTACAGGTGGGTTTGATTCTGTGACCAGCTAATCCTCTGTCTGCGTTTACATGGACTCTGTTTTCCCTGTTCTCATGTTCTGAGTGAGGACTTCCTCCCTGCTCACCTGAGCAGAGCAAAGCTCACAAGTGCTGTTGCACAGGATCAGACACATGCACAGACAGACTCAGCTGGGGCTCAACAACCTGCCCTTTTGGCCTCTGACTTGATAAGTACATTCAATTGTTTGTCTACTTTCGTCTTTATCTCACAGTCACCACATCTGTATATTGTGCAAACAAGACATTAATTTGTGTGCACAAGTCTAGTAGATACACACAAGATAACTTAAATAACAAAAAACTGTACACAGACAATTTAGTACAAGTTATTGTCTATGATACAGAAGAGTTAGAACTTAGTGCACAACATAACATTTAAAAATGAAGACTGTGCTCTTTAACTTTTCTGTTTAATGTTAGACGTAAGATACCATATCACATGATCAATCCAAAAGAACTTGTGTTCAAGATAACTACTAATGCACACAAGTTAATAGCATTACTTTCATTTGCTTGTGTGCACAACATATAAAAACATACATCTTCTCAACTGTGTGTTGTGTTTTAGCTCATGATGATTAGTGCCTTGCTCAGGGACACTTTGCTGCACTTAGGTCTGAGTGGAGTTCCCCAGGGTTGGATTCTGGGGCCTTCAGGTTGTTCAACCTGTGCTGCATTCACTGCTGATCAGATCAGATTTACCTGTCGCCATGATTTACTGTGTGAAAGCAACGTCAAGCTGCTGTTGGACTGAAGGTCCAGTTATTTACAACAAACAGAGTTTATATGAAGAGAAGGTTTGGAGTCAGTCACTGAGACCAGACTGTGAGAGCTTCTGGTTAAAAGACTTTATGGTGACTCTACTGTACAGTGAATTATAAGGGAGAACCTTCACAGACAGGGGAGGAGCTGCCATCTGAAGGGAAACAATCCACATCAACATTGCATAAAGAAATCCAACATCAGAACAAAGCAGAGCAGCAAAATACAGAGAAAATAAAAACTCACAGTCCAAAGGTTCTGAACAAACAGAGGAGTAAGGTCAAAGGTCATGAAGCCCAGAAAAACAACACACTGATCATATTTCCACCGAGCAGGAGTGTGTGGCACTTTGATGGTGTGAAAAACCTCGGAGTGTGTGTGTGTGTGTGTGTGTGAGAGTGTTAGTTTGTGGAGGGTTAGTGTCCAGTTGTCTGTTTGTGTCTTTGTTAAAACTTTTTTAGTGTCTTTTAGTCTTAATGCTACATGATATATACGTGTATGCGTGTGAGTGTGTGTGTCTGTCCTTGCTGTGTGTGTGTGTTTTCACTAATTGCACTTGAGGATGGGGATATGGAGATTACATTGCCAGTCAGATGTCTGTAGGTTATTTGGCATTTTTCTGGAAATGATTGGGACAGTTGATAACACAAAAACAACAAAAACTGGGTCTGACTTGCCTTCAACACAACCAGCTCAGGACCAACTACAACTCCCATGATGCTTTGCCAAAAGTGCTCAACAGCAGCCGTTTGTTATGTCCAGTATCATGTTGCAGTTTTTTAAGCTGGGCCAGAACCTGACTGACTGACTGACTGACTGACTGACTGACTGACTGACTGACTGACTGACTGACTGACGCTACACTTTTGCTCGACCAGCTGAGTGTTTCCTTATTGGTCAAAATGATTTGGTGCTAACAAGCAGTGTTGAGAACTTTAGTGCCTTAGTGTCACTAGATTTACTGACTTTTCAGACCCTTTAAAAAGGTTTTCTTTAAAAAGCACCTCAGTAGTGAGTCAAACAGTAGTGAGTCTGTGTAGAAGAGGGTCACATGATTGTTGTACAGTGACTACATCTGATCACAGATCAGTCCTTTACTGATATTTGGTTAAAAAGTCAGGTTTGTAGCAGCAGCTTAAAGTGACTGTCAATGAGAACAAGAAGTGAAAGCAGCTGATACTAGACTGGAACCAGCTGAAACCAGGCAGGACAGAAATAGTTGACTACGTGGCCCAGCTCTATCTTCGGTCTGGGCCTTGTATTGTCAGAAACGCTGCTGGAACTAAACTAGCAGAAGCCAAAGTCTGTCACTCTGTGAGGACTCCAGCTCTTACTTTTCTGACTCTGAGTGTTGCTGCAGGCTCTGAGCTGTCTGTGGTGTTGTACAGAGACAGAGCTGCTGGAGGGAGATCAAGGAGGCATCAGGATATGACAGCAGGTCCACACCTCACTACTCTGAGCTGATCCTACAGGGAACCCTCAGACCTGAAACACATGAGGGGATTGGTGGGACATCCCGCCCTGAGCTTTCACACCTTTAGAATAAGGCTGGAACTAAATCAAACATCTAGGTTTCCGAAACAGTCAGATCACATCGTGACCACATGATACGCTATGATTTACATCCTGAGCTGGTTGAATTGAGCTGAGGCCTCAGCACATCAAAACACAGAAGCAGCTGAAGACAATTCATCTGTCAATTAAAAAAAAACAAAACAACAAAACACACACACAAGGTCGTACAGGAACAGTGAGGCGTACGGACACGTGCGATCACTTCGGATTAAAAGAAAATGGAGGAAAGTGAGAGGAGGAAGTGGAGAGAGATGCCAGTGATATAATGTCTGGAGAGATCTGTGACACCACCAGGAGACGGTCACACTGCAGCAGAGCAACCTGAGTGTTAAACAGTGGAGACGACAGATGTGCTCGCTCTGACAGGTTGGATTTAAAGTTCAGATGATCCTGACCATCCCACACACAGGCTCAAAACCAGCAGCTGCCTGCGAGTCTGCAGCTGTCAGGTCCGTTTCACGTCGACCATCCACATTCCCACTGAATAAACTGGTGGAGGCTTGGACATGGGCCCATATGAAAACTTCCTGATTGAGATAATCATGAAAATCTGTTCCTTTAACAAATATAAAATCTAACTGGCCTTGTGACTGAGAGAGGGACTGGCACCAAACCTTGCTTCTTGGTTGGCGAGCTACATTTTCAAGTGACTCGTGAGGATATTAACTATTATCCCTGTTCATGATTATCTCAATAACAGAAATTCAACACGATCGATTTATGTGGATTGTTTCTGGTGATATAGAAGAATATACCAAAAAAAAAAAAAAATCATATGGGCCCATCCCTTGTGGACTCAGTCGTTCAGTTTCTAAGCCACGTTCTGTGTTGGACTGACGTCATCTAAATGAAGCCCTCTGAACAGGGAGTCCAAGTCTGTCGATCCTGAGCAGCTCATGCTACGATTGGTCAGCTGTGTGGAGGGTGCGTGCTTCTCTTTCACCTCTTTTTTATAGAGTAGTCAAGTGAAAGACCAAGTGCAACAATATCAATGTCTCCTTGTGGGAATTTTCCGTTTTTAAAATGCTTTCCTGCCCTTCCAGTTTAACCTGGATCTGAAAGTGTGATAAGAAGTGTGGTTCTAGTGGAGTTGGTCTGATAATGAACTATTTTAACTGTTTTATCTGTTGCCTCAATGCTGCTGCACAATAGTTCAGTACCTGAGTGATGCGTTTCCACACCTTCAGAGATCAGTCAATCTTTATCGGCCTCCCCACGCTGAGCAAAGCAAACATGTTTTTTGAGCCTGTGTGTGTGAGCGAAGCCTGAAACTAACGTTGACATCAGCAGTTTGAATAGTTCTGTGAGCGAGCAGCAGCGTAAAGTCTGGTGGTCTGGACCAGGAGGAGGTCAGATCAACAGTTAAGACATTAAGTTCTCTGAGGGTGAAGCTGCTCGTTCGACTCAGTCCACTGGTGAAGCGTTCCTGCAGTATCACTGCGTACTAGCTGCTGTTCCACTGCTTAACACACACATTTAAACTGCGGCGTACGACAACTCTTCAGTATGAAGTGTCACCTCTCTAATGATATGATACATTTCAGAGTCAGGACGAACACGACGTCGACCATCCAGAGGAAAAGTGTGGGGTTTTTTTTTTAACATTCTGTGCAAAGTTAGACGAAAAGTTGTCCACACATTATCATCAGTCTCTATTTGACTTCGGTCTACGCACCGGTGTCCAGTCTTCTATTTACAGTTAGTTTCTAAGACGTTAGTACCATCGTCCCCCAGCAGGACTGAGACATTCTTCAGAGGGACCAAATCCACCTTCACTCTCCGACCTCACCTGCCGTTCAGCATCATTTATCTACAATCTTCTACACAACAGACTCGTTCATCAGGTCCAGGTTTGGTGTGAAACCATCAGCAAAGTTTTAAATGTTTTCAGTGAAACAAAACACCTCCATTTTCACTTGTTGTCACTTATATTCCAACAATGATATGACAGGATTTCATCATTTATTTTGAATTATTAGACCCCATCTCATAATAAATCTTATAATTTAACCATGAGAAGTGAGTATCTGTCAATGACTAATCAGAAAATTTGTTTCTCTGAATGTGAAAAAACAATTATGAGAAACTCATTATTATAATATATAATTATTTAGAAACTATAAAATCTATATTAATTAGAATGTATGAATGATTTCCAAATAAATTATAACTTGAATTATATGAAATTATAATGACATATAAATAATAAGCTTGTATATGAGTAAATATATCTATTTTATCATACCAAGTATTAATTAGTTAAAAAGTCATAATTCCTGAGAAGCAAAGAGCTAATTAAAACAAGTAAATAAGATTGGATTAAAAATTGATGATCAGTTACATTTCAACTTCCTTAATAAATAAATGAGTATAATGACTGTTGTTCTTTCAGTGGTAATGACTGGCCAGTGATTACATCTTATTTTAGTGAGGATTACCTGGATGCTACAGGCTTCAAGTGGGACCCTTCACTATCAGTGAACCCAAACCTCCCTTTGAACGAGCTGCTGCCAAGTTTTCAGGAGGCGGCGGTTACGTCTCATTTCCAGATTCCCTGATAATCATATTAAACTACCAGATAGGAACATAAATTCCATCTGAAGGTGGATTTCACCTCATCCTTTAGTTTTAAAAACAACCTGCTGCTATTCAGCTGTCTATTTAAAAGGCATTCAGCAGGTCAAAAAACACAGGGCACACAGTGAAAGAGGAGGGAAGAGGGGAGAGGGAATAGAAAAATAAAAATAAAAATTTGTGGTAGACACAACTAGACGATCACCGCACTTCACTCTGTGGCAGAGAAACATAAAAAAAAATGTAAAAAATAAAGTTTCAGAGGAGGCGGGGCACCGGTGAGGAAGAGGAGGAAGGCAGAGAGAAAGAGGAGGAATGAAAGAGGGAAGCGGTCTGGGAGAACGTGTCACAGTCTCAGAAGAATTTGTCGTCGATGCGGAAGTGTGGTCGCGTCACGTCGTCCGGGTTGATGAAGACCGAGATGGATTTCCCGGGATTCTCCGTGACGAGCTGCTGAAGCTTCTTGGCCAGCCGGTCATCTGGCTGGTTCTCACCGCCGGCATCGGACTGTGGCGACGGCAGGTTGTTGGAGCTGCCCCGCCACTGCAGTTCCACCGTCAGCCTGTTGGCGGCCTTGGCGTGTTCGATGGTGGTGCGGAGGTGCTCGGCCGGGTCGGAGCGCACCGAGGAGAGTTTGCGGGCGTGCAGCATGGCCGTCTCGTCCGACAGGTGCTCCAGCATGTTGCACTGGGGAATGAAGTAATTTGGACACATCTTGTTGACGAGGCAGTGCTGCAAGTCGTCAATCAGGCCAAGCAGGAAGTGGGCGGAGAAGTCATCCTGTGCCAGGTAGTTGGCAGGGAGGCGGTCACACGCCCACAACATGATGCTGCGGAGATGGTAGGGGCTGATGGCTTTGGGGCGGGACAGCAGCTTGATGATGATGGCTTTGCAGGCCTGGTAAGCCTGCATCAGGCTGGACGAGATGCACTTCTTCAGCTGCACCTCGCTACGGGCGAATGACAGACGCCATTCGTTCTCCTTGCGGCCTTTGTAGGAGCAGGCGGGGACGAGGTAGAAGCCGCTGATCACCTCCTCCTCCGTGATCTTCCCATCCCAGAAGTGGTTCTCCATCAGCCAGCTCTGAGCAACAGCCGGCCAGCCCTTAAACGACACCACAGGGACGATGTCGTAGAGCATCCGGCTGCTCCCAACACCCAGGATGACGGAGATGATGGTGCCGTTCCTCTCCACCTTCTCCACTCTTGGCATCCCTCTCTGCGGCTTCTTCTGCACCTCCAGCAGCACTAGGGAGATGGACTGGTAGAACCAGTCAGCCACCAATGTCGGAGAGAAGAAGTAGTTGGTGGTCCCGTTGATGTGGTCGACAATGGTGCAGCAGTCCTTCCACTTGTTGATGGTTCCTTCATCGAAGAGGCGGAGGCTGAGCCAGGAGTGGCCCAGGGCCGAGTGCCTCATATCCAGGGTCACCGGCTGGTTCCGGTCATGGAGTTTGAGTGCTGGGACCAGCAGAGTGAAGTCCATATCATAGTCTGTGCCGCGGGCGTAGACACTCAGCTCGTCCAGGTCCATGTCCACCACTCCCTCTCGGACACCCCCTGAGAGGAGGAGATACTCATTGGCCACCGGGAGCTTCTGGTCCAACTTCTGGACCATTCCTGAGAGACAGAGGACAAACAAGAAAGATAGAGAATTATAACATCATCATATCATATACACAGGATGAGTTCCTTGGCCAGATTATCTGCTGATGTTAAGGGTTTACAGTTTACAGATATACAAGCAGCTGACAGCTCGGCCTCTGAAGGAGACACTCTGATTGGCTGTGACATCACCCACTGGAGCCAATAGGGGTGTCCCGTGTAGAGAGGTGACTCTAGACGTCACTCTCAAAGATTGAGGATGAGAATGGATGGATAAACACACAGAAGTAAAGCAGCAATGCTCCAGTCAAAGGCTCAGACTGATCCAGATCTGAACTGACTTCCTTCATGAGTTTATTGGAGTTTCAAACACAGACAACATGATTTTTGGAGGCATGTAAATGTCTGTGGGTTTAAAATGGTTAAAACCCAGCTTTAGACTTGACTGACTGGTTTGCTTGTGACCAGCTGAAACCTCCTCCTCTCAGACCATCTTCACATCAGAAACTAAGGTTTGAATATGTCCCATGACTTTTGGGAAGTTTGGAAAACTAGAAGCCAACAACCACTGACGCTTTGTTCAGGTGAGAAACTAAGCTTTGTTTCTGTTTACAACTCCTGAGTGTCTTTGAGGAGAGAGCGTCTTGCCCCTCTCTGCAGGGCTTTCATCCTGCCTGTCAGTGAAATATCCAAACAGCAAATCTCTCTTCAGACAACACTTCACACAAACCACTTGGTATCAAGCAGGTGACAACACGACAAAAAAGCCGCCATTAAAAGGATAAGTGGTAGGGTAAACTCCAGGCTATACAACCAGACAAGAGTTTGTTTTCTGGTTTGGGTTTGTTTAGGATCTTTCTGCTTGGTGAGAACAAAGACACTTAAACCAAGTGTTCACTATGAGTGCGTTTGATTCTGTGATTCAGTCGCTGAGCAAATGTACCAGCCTCATGCTGCAGTCAAATGTTAATGCATCGAGCTACACAACAACGTTGTTAGTGTATGAGCAGACGCCCAGAGTGCAACACGATCAGCAGATAATGGTCCCGAGTCTCTTCGGTCTAACCCAGGTCTGGTAGGATCCCGTTCCACGGCTGCAGGTCTCAGGCCATCATCACCACAGTGACTGGAAACTGAAGTACTGCTGCTTGTAGACTGACGGGTCACCATGTTGTTGGGATGTCTCTGTTTGGGACTCTTCAGGTCCAACACAGACCCCTTTCAGATCAGATCTCTTGTTTCTGAGAATTTATTTCTGAGCGAGCGTTACGGTCGGTTTTTGGGTCAGTTTGGAAGCTTGAAGGGTCTGAACTGTATCGGACGAGACAGGTCATTGTGTTCGCCCTCAGTGGTTGGACTGGATCAGTCTGGACTGGTTTTCCACTCTGCTGAGCTAAAAGTGAAGAGACACACATCCTGGCTGATGCCTGCATTCCTGTCCTGCAGTGCCATGGACACACACTTTGCTTGGTTCTGCTGCTTCTCAGACACATTTTGAACTGAAAGATCCACTTGTATTTTGTATTGTAGTTGTTTTCATTCTTCATCTTCCTGCTGCTGTGTGTCGACTTAAAGCACAACAATCCATTCTTACTAAACCTTAGTGCAGCACAATGAACAGGCCTTTAGACTATTAAAGACAAAAAGTCCATGTGTGTTGACTACTGAGAATCTTTGTGTTTATCATAGAGACAGAAAAGTTTGGGCTGAAACCTAAATCAGAATTTTCTAAGAGGCCAATGAATCGAACGTTTGAGGTGGAGCGACATGAAACTGCTGATTCACTTCATGTTGTCATGCGTTTCTTCATTTTTTCTAAAACGACCTAATGTTACAGATGATTCCCCGTCAACACAACTTGCTTAGAGATACTGAAGCTTTATTTTTTCTGATGTGGTGTAAGAATCGAGTTTAAGTTTTTAAGTATTGATGATGCCACTCTGTATCAGCTTCACGTGGAGCAGGTTGGGAACATCCGTGGTTTTCTGCTCTTGCGTCTTTCTGATGTTCAGAACAAGTTTTAAATAAACGCAGTGGTCTGCAGGCCATTGAAAGCAGCCTGGATCCTGGAGATGGTCTTGAATATTGTATCATCAGCATAAAAATTGGCATTTCAATGTTGGGTTGAGTGGCAAAGGGGCTAGTACAGACTCCTGAGGGACACCTCGACCATCAACCACCTGAAGAAACCAAAGGCAACAATAGTTTGAATGATAGAAACAATGCTGAAGAGCCTAAACCTTCATTCTCTCTAATGACCATCAGGGGGAGACTCCCATTAATGTTAAACCTTTTATATAGAAAATCACCAAACATGTCATATGTTTTACCTGTGAAACAAACAATGGTTCCTCAAGGACACAAAGACAGGGGTGTTATGGGTAACTGCAGGACACAGGAACTGACAGACACAGCTCCCGTCTCAACCAAAGTTACAGCCATTTAATGTTTTTTCACTGAGATAAATGTTCCCTGTTCCCTGTCTGGACATTTTAGGGACTCGTGTTATTTCAGTGTGGACGTCAGACAGAATCAAAGAGCTCTGTCCACACGATGACGGTTGAATTTCAGCTCCAGTTATATCTGAAACCAACCTGACAGATCTGTTGGCAGACTGTCAGTGCGTTCAGGAAAGAAACACTAAATTTAACTGCCTGGCTCAGCCTGCTGGACATTTTTGCAGTGTGTGTGTGTGTGCGTGTGTGTGTGTGTGTGTTTTAATAACAGCTTGGAGGAGGGTCAGCATCATGATCAAACTCTGACAGGAAGCGTTTTCACTGATCAGATCTTACATTCCTAGAGTTCATCCTGTGTGCTTCCTGTTTCGGTCATGATCACGATGACAGAACTATCTCTGCTGTTAATAAAGTTTCATCAAAGCAGTGGAGTGACCTCACTCTGTCAGGACACACTGCCTCGAACTTCATTTACCCAGCAGTAGGGGTCAACGCCTGACTGGATCTTTACGAGCTGTGCTGATGATCATAATAAGGATCAATGCATCATCACTGAAACCACGTTATTAGATTAATTGTAACCTGTACCATGTACCATCAGTGTGACTGTGTCCAAGTAATCAAACTAATTGCTAGTGTCATCTTTGGTCATTTTTCATGTTGCATTCACACTGTCTGGAAGTCAGGACTGATCAGAGCCAATCAGGAGGTGACGGTCAACGCCGGATTAACCATTAGACCCATTAACCCAAGACCCCTAGACGGCCCAGGCAGGGAGGGCACTAGCAACATACAGTACTGTGCAAAAGTACAGGGAAGTGTGGGGAATGTGTAGCAGGATTTATAAAAAAAAATACATAAATAAAATCAGAAAAAACAGCTTCTATAGGCTAAAGTGTCCAGTATTCAGTGTGACGACCTCTTACACTGGAGCAATATCAGGAACTTGGCTCTAAAGCCTAAATGAATGGAGCCATAACAATGTCAGTGATAAAACCTGTATTTGTATTTGACTATTTCATGTCAACATGATGCTGTGAAAAAGGTCCATTACACCAGGTTTGATCAGGACATGATGGAGCTTTACAGACACAGACTGGAAGAGGTCCAGCAAAGACCTGGCTCAGGATCTGGCAGCTTCATCAGGATGAAGCCAAGTTGATTCTTCATCAGTCTGAAGAAACTTGATCAGGAATGAGCTTTGTGGAAGGGCAGCAGCCAAGAAACCACTTTTTCAGAAGGGGAACAGGGTGAAAAGGCTAAAATCTGCTAAAGCTCACAAAGACTGGAATGAAGATCAGTGGAAAAGAGTTCTATGGAGTGATGAAGCCAAGTTTGAAATTTTTGGGTCCAATCGTGGACAATATGTGAGAAGAAGAGTTGGAGAGATGAAGATGCTTGAGGCCTTCAGTCAAACATGGTGGAGGCTCTGTCCTGGTCTGCAGCTGCATTTCTCCCTGTGTTGTTGGTGAGATTTTCTGAATTGATGGGATCATGATGCTGAAAAGTTCAGAGAGCCTGATTGGGAATGGTTTTATTTTTCAGCATGATAGTGAAATCATAGTTGGAGAGAAAAACCGCTGATAAAACACTGACAGTCTTGGACCTGAATATTATAGAGGCTGCGTGGGATCAGCTGCACAGAGAAAGAAGAACTATAATACACCAGGAGACGACTTCAGAAAACTTCAGGACAGTCTCCGCAAAAGAGCTCAAGATGTGCTTGGTGCCAAGGAAGGTCACACTAAATACTGACATCTGTCGAAGCCATTTTTTTTAATTTTGTGAACATATTTCCTGTATTTTCTGTTGATGTCTTTAAATAAAGAGACTGAAAAATAAATATGGATGATCATTAAAACTTTGCTAAAACAACAGAGCTGGTGGCGGCCTAGGACTTTTGCCCAGCGCTGTATCTGGTTGAGATCTTGTTTGTGCTGCAGCAGCGGAGTGAATACCATCAAAGATGGAGGATGAGAATGGATGGATAAACACACAGAAGTAGGGCAGCAATGCTCCAGTCAGAGGCTCAGACTGATCCAGATCTGAACTAACTTCATCCACGAGTGTATCGAACAAATTTCCAAATGCTTTCAAAAGAAAAGAAAGAGCCAATTCTCTAGTTTAAGGAGAAAAAAAAAAAAAAAAGCATGTCTCCAATATCCACCTCTTTCTACACACAAGAGACTTTAGCCTTGAAGGTAATGTTGAAACAGGTTGACTGCCCTAAAGTAGCAGTAAGTCAGAGTGATGTCTCAAGGTGCCTACAAACCACCACAGGTCCAATAAACTTCAGTACAAGAGTTTGAAACGACGACTGCATCATTTAATGCTGCATTGGTTTGTTGGCGAGTAGACGTACGGCGTAGCTGCACATCTGTCTGTTGAAACAGGTGTGTATGAGCAGGAGATCTTCAGAAACAGACCTTCACAGACGCCGATAGTCTGGAGTAAACTACAGTTCGGTTCCATTGTACGGTGTACATTCTAGACTATTTGTCTGATGAAGGTCTATTGCACTGAAATGTCACAAAGATTTTCCATTTTTCAAGTTAGAGTGCAGGATTTTTTGATTGTCAACCTACATTTCTGACATTGTCAGAGTTTTGTTGTAATCTACCTCTGGTCAGAAAACCGAGACAGCGGCCAACACTGAACCTCCCTCGCAGTACGACTTAGGACCACCCTCATAGAACTACAGCCAAAGATGTCACCATGTTTCTTTCATAAGGTCATAGGTCACCAAAAGCAGCCAGCATACACACACTGTCAGGGTGCGTTCAGGGCAGCTAGCACTTATGGGAAAGGACAGTGTGCTGATTCTGTTTGTGAAGACAAACCTCAAACATACACTCACATGGCGAGACTCTGCTGTGATCTGACACTGAGGTTTTTCTGGTAATTCAAACAATTAACACAACTTCTTGGGGCCAGATTTCATCATCTCACCCACCTGCAGCGTCGAGCCCCAGCTGTGTGCAGGGCTGGCAAATGTTAGTTAAAACAACCCCTCCACCACAAACACGAAGCTGCCGCACGACAGCCTCACCCAGGCTCGAACCCTCCACCAGAGAAACAACCGCATCCTGAATCACAGCTCCGTCAAGAGTCACGCACGGATCCTCCAGCCCTGCTCCCGCACCCGCACCCGCTCCCGCAGCCGCACCCGCTCCCGCACCTGCTCCCGCTCCCGCACCTGCTCTGCGGTACTAGCTAACACTGATGCTGGAGTCTGGTTGATCAGGGTGGGCATCCTTCACCAGCCAGCCCCGTTCACCGTGAAGTCCGTTAAATAACGGTTTTCGCTCGGTGTGTGTGTGTGTGTGTGTGTGTGTTTGCTCCCTCACCCAGCATGGAGAAGATGAAGTCCTTGGCGGTGTGGATCTCCAGTGCCCGCTGGTCGTCGTACTCCCGCTGGTCGTGCTTGCTGAACTCCTGAATGAGCCGGTTCAGGTCCTCCATGCGGGCCGCCGACCTGAAGTCGAGCTCGGGCCCGGCGCCTCCGCCGCCGTGCGGCAGCCTACCGGCGGCCAGGGTGGGGCTGTTCCCGAGGCTGCCCGCCGAGCCGGCCCGACCGGAGAGAGCAGGGGCCGCCATCTTTCCTCCGCGGTCACAGGTTCACTTCTGCTGGTCCTGCTGCTGTAGGTCTGTACCGAACCGGACCGAGCAAGACCACACCAAACACAACCGCCGGAAACAACGGCTCCACTTCCGCTGCTCAACACATTCAAAATAAAGTGCAGGTCCGTTCCGGAGGCAGGCTGCACTGCCACAGCAGGGGCGGCTCCCAGGACTTTCTCTACAGAGGAGGCCCAGACGAAACAAGGGGATTTTTGTTCATGTATTTTATTTTCATATTTGTTATTTATTTATATTTTCAGGGTCTAACTTAAATTGTAGTTTATAAGAGGTTTCCTTGAAGTAACCACATAAAGCCGAGAGTGATCATTTGGTGCAGTTATACTTGGTGTAGTTGTTTCTGAAAGCTGAACTAGGACATTTCACTTTTACTTGAAGATGCACAATGTTGAACGTCTCCACAAACAAACTTCCTTGTTTCTAGTCTGGCTTTTATATTAGACTAGTCCATTAGTCCAAATTGCATGATTCTTTGAAGGAATGAAATAAAGACAGTATACATTTATAAACATGGCTGTAAATGTGACCAGAAGGCCATTTGGCACTAATGTTGCATTGTCGTGCTGAAGGAAAATGAAATATGTGTATGATGGTGTGTTTGATTTTAGTGTTCCCTACATCTAGATGGACAGTCACATCTTACAAAAAAAGACACATGTACTAATTCAGCTACTACTTATTCACTATCTTTACCACACTAATATGAAATAATATTTTTCAAAGATCGAAACTACATCCCTAGATGTTATTTTTTTTATATATAACTATTAATAACCATGTCTTATTTGAAAGTAAAATATGATGGCGTTCGACTGTAATTTACTTTGAAAGTCATAGACGGAAGTTTAGTCGTGTTTTTTGACGCGGACTTTTCTGTTGTCTTTTATTTTATTTTTCCAGATGTGCAGTGTCGGTCTTTGTCCTCCAGGTGTCGCCCGCCCGCTGGCGCTCCGTGCTGGCCCGGAAATGAACGACCTGCCGGAGTTGACAGGGTCGGGGTCACCGGGCTCCAACATGGCGTGGAGGAGCTGCTCAGCCCTGCTCAGACTGACCGGAGAAGACGTTGTACGGAGTTCCGTGAAGGGCGGCAGGTGGGTGAGCACAGCCGGGGAGGGGCAGCCTGCTCCGGCAGACACAGTTCCTCTTCTAGCCGTTAGCTCCGTTAGCGTCAAAGACAGTTTGTTGAACAGGCTAACGTTAGCAGGGCAGCTAACGGAGCTACCGACTGTTTTGACTGGTGTCAGTTTCGATGTGTCCTCGTTTATCGGTTTATTTATCAGTTATATATGAAATTGCTACTGTCTGGTTGTAGTGTTAACGCGGGACGTGTCTCCGTTGTAGCTACATCTTTATGTTTTTATTTCCTGTGTGCTTATGTTTTGTTACCTGTTGTTTCCTCGGCTATAAACAGGTGTTTTGTTATGTAAATGCTGTAGTAAAACCAACACGAGGGCTTTTCCTTCTTTAAGTAAACCTGCGTTGTTGCCCTTTCACTAAAAGACTAAAAGTCTTGTGTTATCTAGTTCAGACCAGACTAGTCTAAGTGTGGTGGTTTTTATACTGGACCAGGTCCTGTGTGGTCTGGATGTAGGGAAAACACATTTTTGATTTTGAAAGTATAATAATAATAAGTTGAAGATGGTTTTCCAACAGTGTTGCGTTTTAACACGCTGTCACAACAGAGGGAGGATCTGTGTTGAATCATATGGAACATCATGTTTTAATTTGGAAAAAAAAAAGTTCTTAAAATAAATATATATAAATGTTAGTTAGAGCCACTAGATGTCGACTGAAGCCGAGGAGAGAGACTTTCTGTGACATAAAAATCACAGCAGCAACACACAGATGCTGTTAAATGACAAGTAAAACTGCTTCGTAAATGAATCTGCAACAGTTTATTAAACCTCTAAAACATGTTAGTGAAATTTGATGATTAGTACCTGTTTAATTGTAATAGAGCTGCACAATTAAGTGAAATTCAATCTCATCCAATCCTAACATTTACAGACTGCAACTAATTGTTAACTTCAGAATCAACTGATCTGATGACTAATTGACTAATTGTTTAGTAGAGCACACATGAAAAAAAACACACTGTCTACTGTGACAAAGGTCAAAACAGCAGACCCTGACCTTGATAATCCCGAACTTGGGACCGTGCAGAAGTTTAAAATAGTTTAGAATAGTTTTCTGTCTGTCCAGCAGGTGGCCTCACAGCTTCCAGCAGAGATGTGGCTTCAGAAAAGCTGCCAGAAAACCAGAATCGAAGAAGGTGGGGGAGGAGCTGGGACCTCCACACACAGAGTCCTCTGAGGCTGTTAGCCACCGACGGACCTCTACCCCACACTGGGACCAGCAGGCTCCTCCCAGCTCCCCCCAGGCCTTCAGTCGGCTCATCAAACCGCTGGTCTTCACTGTGGGGGTAGGTGGTGTTTCCTGTTTGCGTCAGAGATGACATCATCAAGTCAGAGGAGCGTGACGGGCAGATGATAACTCCTATGTTAGTTTACAGGCTGCTCCTTTGGCTCAGCGGCCATCTGGCAGTACGAGTCTGTCAAATTCAGAGTCCAGAGCTTCTTCAATGAGATTAGAACGGATTGGCTGGAGAAGCTGCATCCTCAGAAACGAGGAGACGTCCGCAAAGAGGTGAGGAAGATCACCTCTTTACAAAGGTACAAAGAGGCGAAGAAGATTAAAATAAAACAAAGAGGTGAGGAAGATTAGAATAAAACAAAGAGGTGAGGAAGATGCTGTGTGATGAAGACCTTGTCCTAGTCATTTCATATGTTGGACTGATGGGGCGAGGTCACCAGGCTCCCTTTATCTTTATTCTAAACCCTGATTGTCTGTTTGTATTTCAGATCAACCAGTGGTGGAACAGTCTGAGTGAAGGTCAGAGGACGGTGACAGGTGAGACATGTTTGATTGACAGCTGGTGATTGACAGTGACACAGACTCGTTTTAACAGCAGAGACACAGGTCTGATCTCCCAGGTCAGTCTTAGTCTGTACAGACCTGATCTGAGGCCAACAGGTCTGTTAGTGAGGATCTGACACAGTAACATCCAGAGACCTGGTAGGACCAGCAACCCTGACCGTCTCTTCCTGTTTTCCCAGGGATAATTGCTGTTAACACCATCGTGTTCTGCTGTTGGAGAGTCCCGGCCCTGCAGCGCTCCATGATCAAATACTTCACCTCCAACCCTGCCTCCAGTGAGTCTGTCTGCTCAGAGTTTAACTCTGCTGTGATGCTTGTCAAAGTTGTTTTTGACAGTGGCTGTTGTTTGCTCTCATCCTGCAGAAACTCTCTGCTCTCCCATGATCCTCTCCACATTCAGTCACTTCTCTTTCTTCCACATGGCGGCCAACATGTACGTCCTCTGGAGCTTCTCTACCAGCGCTGTCTCCATGCTGGGCAGGGAGCAGTTCCTGGCTGTCTACCTGTCTGCAGGTACGACACCTGAAAATCTGGACTGTAACAGTTCAGAGTGGTTTTTGAACTGTGTCCAACTATAATGACTGATTCTGTTTGTCCAGGTGTTGTTTCCACGTTCGTCAGTTATGTGAGTAAGATGGCCACAGGGAGACTTGGCCCGTCTCTGGGAGCGGTGAGCAACAATAACACAATATAACTCCAGCTCGTAGAGTTTCACCATGACCACACTGACATTTTTCAGAGCAGCTGGTCCATGAGATCATCACTTTACAACAAGACTACCCTCAAAGGATTTATTGATTGATTATAATTAGTTCATTAATTTGGTTTTCAACACTTTATAAATCATAAATAAACTATTATTATTATTATTATAACAATTATAATGGTTAGGTTAATGCTTACTATTTACTAACCTCACTAATGAGTTTACTACCATTTATAACTGGCAAAACGTGGACGTATTCAGGCCCAAGTACAGGGGGGCTGGGGGGCACACAGCGAAGAAGCATAGGCAAGGCACCTTTATTAGTATAGCACATTCATTATCATACACATCTGTCATTCAGTTTGTTAAACAGAAGTTTAAAAAGGTATAAAAATAGAGGTAAAAAACAACAGATTATAAAACAGATATGTTTGGGCTGATTTAATATCCACTGGGAGCTGGTTCCAGCAGTGAGCGTCACAGTGGCTGAAATACATTTAACTCCAAGCTTCACTAACTGACCTGCTCCTCAGATGTTAGAGACCTGCTCCATCATGAATTTTGATCTCACCTTTTGTGTGTTTTCAGTCTGGAGCCATCATGACCGTCTTGGCCGCCATTTGTACCAAAATGCCAGAAGCCAAACTGGCCATCATCTTCCTTCCCATGTTCACCTTTACCGCTGCCAATGTAAGACTGCTCACCTGGTTGGCCCTGAGTCGCCTGCTCACTTCTCGTCACAAACTGACCCTCTGTCTCCGTGTCTCCACAGGCTCTGAAGGCCATTATCGCCTTGGATACAGCAGGTCTGGTGCTGGGATGGAAGTTCTTTGACCACGCTGCTCATTTAGGAGGAACCATATTTGGAATGTGAGATATTTTTAATTTTATGTGCGCATATTTACCATAAGTAGTAAAATTATCAATTTTTAAAACTCTTTGGAAAAAGTAGGAAAGACATTTCTTCAACTTAGACGAAGGTGAGGTTCAGGTCTTTGTCCACTGAAGGATCAGGATCCTCCTGAGGAAACACAGACAGAGTCCACCTGAAACTGTGCTGGTTGCTTCTGTTGTCTTTTTGTTGTAACAAATCAGTCAAAAGAATCTCACAAGGTGGCGCTGAGTGTCTGAGGCCCTGTTCACACCTGATATTAACATCAGTCTCAGGTGATTCAATCACCAGTTAACAACTCTTGAGTTCAGCTGTGAACGCACCCAAGAAACACACACTCAGACCACATTCGGAGGTGGTCTACGCTGCATGTGACCACATTCTTTTATTAGTGTGAAGGTTGTTGTGTCCTGGGCCACATTGAAGGACCACCCCCTCTACTGTCCCCTGCCACAGACTGACCCATATGTCTACAAAAGTGGACGCACACTCCGGGGCTAAACCAATGCTGAAGAGCCTTAAACCTTCATTCTCTCTAATGACCATCAGGGGGCGACTCCACTGGTTGTTAAAGAAGTCAGATTGTATTGAAGTCTATGGGAAAATGTCCCTACTTCTCCTTGATTTATTAGCTCAGTAAACGTTTTCCTAATGAGTTTATGGTCTCAGTCTCTAGTTTCAAGTCTTCAATACAGCATGATGTTCATTTTTTAAATGATGGTCCATTTAGAGGAAAATAGACCATAAAGCAGGGGATGAAGAGTCTCCACTCACTCCTCCTCAGCTCCACCTTCTCCTCCGAGTATGGTTTCAAAAAACCAAGATGGCTGATGGACAAATTACAAACTCGAGCTTTCAAAACAGCAGCTCACAGGCCGATGGGCTCATCACACAGACCTTTATTTCTATCCCCCCTGTTCCTCTTGTTAATACAGACTCAACACATTCTCCATGGTTCATGGTCAGTTCACCGTAAAGTTCATTATCGCAGCAACAGAGAGAGGGACAGTGTCAGCAGAGGTGAGGAGGGTGAGGAAGATGTAACCCTGATGTGTTGGACTTGAAACTGAACTCACATGTCATCTTGGGTCTTCACCCATTCACACACACACACACACACACACACCCACTGATGGCAGTGAGCCACCATGCAGGCTGCTGGTCTGAGCATCAGGAGGATCTGAGGACTGAACCCTGTGACTGGAGAATCTGTCTGTTGGTATATTGTTTACAGAGATAATGTCAGTTCATCTGGAGCTAGGATCCTCTTTTTGTCTTAATGCACCTTTCATCATTTACTTCATCTCCTCCCTCCTCCAGATGGTACATCCTGTTTGGTCATGATTTGATCTGGAAAAACCGGGAACCTTTTGTTAACATTTGGCACAACCTGAGAACCCGAGGAGGGCCGGGAAGAGGCAACTGAGGAGGCTCCATGTGAGACGCTGAAACACTGGGACTGAGGGACGGGAAAAAAAACTTAAAAAGAAAAAGAAATGTAAAGATGTATAAAATGTACAGACATGCAGAGAAGAGACAGAAGCTGCAGCTCCTCCCAGGACCCCTGCATCATTCGGCTTCCCCAGGACAGGTGTTTTGGAAGCAGGTGGGAATCAGAATGGTTTCACTGAAATACAACACCTGGATGACTCATGACCATATTTTTGTTTAGAGAAATAAAGTCAACAGATTGATTAATTAGTCAAAGATAAATCATAGCTGTGACTGAAAGTAATTATCTAATAATTGATCAGTTGATTATTTGTCCAATGACAGGTCCAGTCTCATCAGAGGTCTGTCTGTAGACCACAGGGTCCTAAGAGCAGCAGTTTGTCCTCAAACCAGACACTTTTACTCGATTGTTGTTTTTAGTTTTGTTTTGTTTTTTGATTAATTTAATCAGAAATGAAGGCTCTAATGAAACGTGAATGTTTCTGTTGACCAATGATGGATCTGTAAAGAAAATAAGAACACATCCAGTTTGTGTTGGCAGCAGAGGCAGCAGCAGAGGTTAGTGTGTCACATCCACAGGCAGTTTTCTTCTAACGTCTGTATCTATTCTTATTTATGTTTGTTTGTTCTAAGTAAAAGAGTAAAATCTGCTGATTGTGTCAGCTGTTCTGTGCTGTCACAGGAATGTGTAATGGATTTACTGTTGTATCTCTGACAAATGGATGAGAGGGAAGAAAATACCTGTACCGTCCAATCAGCAGTGAGCAGCTCCTGATGAGTCACTCTCTGAATTACACAATAACTTCAGATAATATCTTGGTCTCTGGGTGTTTGTGCTCTCCTTTGTACTGGACTCAGACAAACCCTGAAGCAGCCTCTGGATCCGGTCACCAGAGCACCATTTGGCCCGAGGTCCAGGTTCTCTGCTCTTATCGTCACCGTCCCTCTTTTCTGAACCTGCTCCTTCTCTTCTTCAACATATGTCACAGTGTATCCTATTAAAATTTAAAGGTCCCATCTAGTGTAAAGGTAGTTGTGTTCTTTGATCATAAATCAGGATGCCCCAAGTCCAGCCCGCCTGGACCCACCTGCACCCGACTATGCAGGATTTGGTTTCTCTGCAGAGAGGAACCAAAGATTCCCATGTTTCATTGCAGACTAATCTAAGATGAAATCTGTGATAAATGTTGTAGACTCAGACATTGTGTGAGTGCCTGACATTCCTCTCTGATATCTATCCAACCCTCCTGTGCACTCTCAGCGTTCAGGCTGGGTCATTGTTACTGTGTCATTTTTATTTGCCCCTTTTGACTTCATGTTGTGGGGCAGCTTCTCTGGAGGTAACTTGGCTTCACAGGTTATTATTTATCCAGAGTCACAAAACTCTTGATTCTGTTGTCAGGCCTGGTTTTGTTTTGGCCTGATTTGATTGGCTAGTGATTTTTTTGATTTAGATGTTGCTTAATCCTGATTGGCACACAGGAAAACCCAACATTAGCTTTTTCCATCTGAGCCCCCCCTCACAGTAACTGTAGCTCACAGCTCAGAGGAACATGACTGAGAAAACAATTTTTAATGGTCAGTAAAAATACATCAAATCTGTGAGTAGGAATAAAAATGGAGGATTTTTATTTTTGTCTTAAATGAAAGTTTTAAAATTTAACTTTAAGCAGTTTGATGAGTTCATGGTGAGGAAGCGTGACCTGTAAACATGATGTCAGTTTGATAAAGAAACTGCAGTTTAAAGTTCACAAACTCACACAAACAGCGCACACAGAGTATATTGTCTGTACACAACTGTGGCCCTGTGTCTGACTCAGACTGGACCTGAGGATAATCTATTGTTACTGTTTAAATCAATCATTAAATAAATAAAGTGAGAATATAGATGTATATATTCACAAATCAGAGCCTTCTGTCTGGACTTCAAACACCTAAAAGTAAATTACGTATAAAATAAAACTTGGATCAATTTTACTTGGTGAGCTGCTTTTTTTGAAACCTCCAGTTTGTAATTTGGTTTTTTGAAACCAGGAGAAACCATATTGGAGGAGAAGGTGGAGCTGAAGAGGAGTGAGGGGTGGATCTGTCAGTCTGTTTAAGAAACGACTGAAAACTGGATCAATTGTCAAATGACTTGTTGATTGACTGACTGATTAATTGACTTGACACTGCAGCTATATCACAGTGTCACTTTAGGAACTCTTTGCATGTTTTCCATGTAGAATGATTAATATTCTAGTATGTGCAGGCACCGGTCAGGTCAACATTGAAACAGTCACCTGTAAACTGGACCGAAGGACCATGAACTGGAAGAGACGGACTCATCTTTGCAAAGGTTTTAATAATGGTTAGTCATTTCTATGACCTAATAGCTATAGCCTCTCGTATCAGAGAACATTTCTGAACTGATTTGCACTGAACTTGGTGGAGGGATATGGTCATAGTCTGGCAGAGGTCTATCCTCTCCCAGTCCCCTTATAGTTTATTGGACATTTTACAACTGAGATGTTTTTGTTCTGCTGTTTAATGTTGATGATCTTTGACAAACTAATATATATCTGCCTTGTGTAGGCCTAATATTTTCAGGGTGGTTTAAAGAACCATCAGTTCCTGTTGAGAGGATAGAACTACATCAAAAAACTACTCAAGAAAAATATTATTCCAGATTAAATTCCATCATGTAGAAGAGGCTGAAACCTGCTCATAACAAACAAAGTTGGAGGTGAAACTGGGATTCCTGAATGTCAATACTGATGTGTGTTCAGCAGTGGTCTGGCCTCTCCCAGAGTTCATCGACCCCAAGGACCAGCAGAGCTCAGAGAACCAGACCAGGTTCACATGACAGAGACCAACCTGAGAGACAACAGGAGAGAAAAAAGAACAGCAGAGACCAAAACCCAACGGAAACCTCACGAGGACCTCCTAATCTGAACTGACGGTAAGAACTGGACTAAGACTGGATGGATTACAGCGAGTCTCTGCAGGATCAGTTAAAGTGAGTTTAGACACATTTGTTTGTTTGGTGATGAACTATTGAGACTTTGAAGCGACAATCAGTCTAAATTTTTGACTTCAAACAGGAAACATCCAGAATTTTGATCCATTAAATGTATTTTGGATTTTTATTTGGTATGAGATCATGTGTAACTGAAACAGGAAGTTGTTTTAAATTGAAGGACTGTGGTGGAGGTCAGGTGGGCAGAGTGACAACCAAAAGGTTTAATGTCACTGGTTAAATTGGGCTCAAACCTCATTCTCCCACTGGTCCACACCAACCTGTTGTATATATTTACCATAAACCCGACTCACAGTTCGTGTTGAAGCGAAACATGACAAGATGAAAAAAACTAAATGTTCAGGTCATAGTTGAGACTGCTGACCTTCTGGTCATATACAAGCTCCTAGATTTGTCTTGTCAGTAAAATAGAGGTACCACTTAAAAGACCTACTTTAATGCAATGTTGGCAGATTCATTCAAATAAATAAATAGATAAGAGCCCTGATCTTGCAGACACCTGGGACAATCAGACTCTGACTAGACCTCTGAATTAATCTCAGATCAAAACAGTCAAACACTGAGAGAATATCTCAGCTGTTAAAATACTGCCCCAGCTAACCCACTACCTCCTCTTTGTAGTGTCCAGCTGCTATAGAAAAAGAAAAGTGTGATGGACCAACAAATATAAATAGTGTTGATTTAGGATTCATTATACTAATACCAGACAGCCCAGAGGGACCATCACTGCTTCACCTACGATTGTGGAAAGTCTCATGTGTGGAAGGGCCTTGCAGATATTTTGGGGGACAGGTGCTCAAGCAAAATAAAAAGAGCACCTCTCTCATGATTATTTATTGGGAAATATGGGAATTTATTTATTGGGAAAATAAAGTTACATATACACATTATTACCAGTGGAGTCGCCCCCTGATGGTCATTAGATAAGATGCAGGTTTAAGTCTCTTCAGCACTGGCTTCACTTTACAGACCCAGAGTCTACATCCACTTTACAAACAGTCTATAGTCCCACTGCGGCTGCCCAGGTGGCCCTTTACTGTATGTTATCCCCTGGCTCTTACTCTGTGTGGCTACCTCAGCACTTCAACACTTCAGCATTGGCTTCACTTTATAGACCCAGAGTTTAAGTCTGCTTCCATAAAGTGTCTAAAACAAGACTTTCAAAGACATTATCTCAGGCTCTGGGAAAGTGTGATTGGAATTTAATTTCCATTTCTGACATTTAAGAGATCAAGCAATAAATCAACACAGGAAAAATAATCAACAGATTCATTGACAATGAAAATAATTGCCAATTGATGCACTCCATTTGAACAAGTAGAAATATAAAGGACCAAGTATAAAAGCCTGATGAACTCCACCAGTAATTACTGACACTGTGGGATGTTCATGGTTGTCTGTGGCTGATGGTGGATGTGGATGTAGGCAGCTGTTGACAGCTGAGTGTTTGTCTGCTCCTTCATAACCTGTCCTGCAGTATGTTTGGTCTCAGAGCTGGTTGGTGCTGATGATGTCCTGCTGTTGTTTCCAGGTGTTTCCAGGTGCGTGTGCAGGTATAAAGCAGCATGGCAGTGGGCCTGCAGGTTGTGGGTCTGGTTCTGGGGGTGGTGTCATGGTGTCTGCAGTCCAGCTGCACATCCCATCATATGTGGAAGTTAAGGAGTCAGGGGGAGTCGCTCACCAGCAGCCAGTGGCAGTTTGAGGGTCTGTGGATGAGCTGTGCTGCCACCTCACTGGGGTCAGTCCAGTGCAGCAGGTTCAAGACAGTACTGGGACTACCAGGTGGGGACCCATCACCACAACACTGTGCTCTGTTTGTTTGTTATTTTTAATAATTATTGCTATTGAAGGAAGAGTTGGGTTTGACAGCAGCTTTGTTAACGGAGAAATTCAACGATTTTTAACGTATAAAAAACAAACCATTTCATGGCTTTTCATCTGACGCTGCCCAACAAGACGCTGAGGTCACTGGTCTTTCTGGGAAAGAATGCTACAATAGTCTAAGTCAAATCATTTTAAAGATCAATCAACCTCTGCAAATCTGTAAATCTCACAATAGTGGGAGATGAATATATGTTATCATGTGAATTCCACATCTTTTGTCTCTTAGTGTTTAATAAACAAAGCCTGGGATTAAATGGTATATCACAGTGTATGCAGCGATAAAATGTCAGCAACATATTTCTACAAAACAACACCAACATAAAAACAACTGTACTGTGATGTGCTGCAACTTAAAAAGAAGGAACTTAACTCATAAATACTGTTTGTGTTATATTAACTGAGATGTAAATGTTCTCCTCAGCAGTCATGGTGTCTGTATATATATTTGTTGTATAATTGTCTCCATTATGAAGAATATGTATTATTCTTTCACAACCACTTTAAACCTTTATCCAAACGTTATTTGATCTGCAGACATTTAAACAGTGTCCTCTGGTCTGTCGCAGCTCACCTGCAGGCCTGCAGGGCTCTGATGATTATGTCCCTGCTGGTCAGTCTGGCCTCCATCATGGTCTCTGTGCTGGGACTCAAGTGCACTAAGATCGGCAGAACCTCGGAGCACGTCAAAGAGCAGATGGTCCTTAGTGGAGGAATCATGTTTATCCTGTCTGGTATGTGGTTCCAGGAGTTTAGTTAAAGGCCTGTTCACCAAACCTGCAACATGTGAGCTGCAACCTCCACCATGAGATCTTTTCATTTGAAGTTTAGTTTATGTATTACACAAAAGCATACATTATGCAGGTAAAAAAAATGTGTTTGTAAATTGTGCAGGAGAGGAAGGAAGCCCAGAGGAGCTCATACACAGTCTTCCTTTCATTTCAACCTATAAATAAAGAAAATATGAAGATCTAAAATAATAACAGTAATAAATCAGGTTTGTTTTTTTGACGTAGTCACAGATAATTCTATTTGGATAAAAGATATTTTTGGAATGTGTTTTAAAAGTTATGAAAGAAGATGGTGACTTCACAGTTGTACTTAGTGAATTCCAGAGATGAGGATCCTCTAAATGTAATTTAAAAAGTGTTGACAAAAAAGTTTGACAGTGTTATACATTGAAGGTGGTTGGTCATGTCAGTGGGAAGAAGGGACCAGGAGGCAAGGGTCCAAAAAAAAACCACTTCAGTCATCCCAGCCACACAAAAGAATGACGAAGAGCATATTGCAGAGCTCTGAAACTGAAAAGGGAAAACAAAAACAAAAAATAATGAATTCTTGGACTCCTCAGTCCACACCACGCTGACCCTCTTCGATTTGTCCTAAACAGTCTGCGGCTGCAGGACTCAGCTTGAGTTTATATCAGTTTGTGTTCAGTGTGAGTTTTCTGTCCCAGGCATCTTCACTCTGACGGCAGTGTCCTGGTACGCTGCCAGAGTCATCCACGACTTCTACGACCCGCTCTATGGAGGAGTCAGGTCAGTAAAATACACACACACACAACCTCTCTCACTGTCATTGATGACAATGATGATGATAACAATGTGTTGGTGCTGCAGGTTCGAGCTGGGTACTGGTCTGTATCTGGGCTGGGCAGCCTCCTGTCTGGCCATACTGGGAGGGTCGATGCTCTGCTGCTCCTGGAGGAAGACCAGCCCTGCCAGGCCTGCACGGTAAGCACAGCACCACACAGGAACACTTCCTGCTACACGTAGTACTGGCCATTCAAAGATGTTTATCACAAGAAAGAAGCACCGCTCCTTCTCACGTCATCTCTGTGCTGTGTGCTCCTGCAGGCAGTTTTCATACAACTACACTTCAACAGATCGAGGACAGAGCATCTACAGAGCAACTCTGGCCTCGGACAGCAGCAGCACCAAAGCATACGTCTGAACCTCCTGTCTGATCTCCTGTCACTGCACGGACACAAAAACATCAGTCTCATTCACTGGAGTTTAAAGAATCCTCTGAATTTGGGACCAAAACCATTTTTATAAACACAAAAGTAAATCGACGTGTGATGAGCATATTTTACTAAAGAGATTTTACCGTGGAGGACCCTGATCCTCCGATTTATGCTGAATCATTTTTGTTATTGATGCCATTGCTGACCTAGACAGTGTTAAATGTTGACATGTTGTAAACAAAATGTTTCCTGAATCCGTTTTCTATTCTCTGAACATTGAACATTGAAAGCCTAAAAGCCTGTGAAGAGTCAGTAATGAACAATCTTGACGAAATTAGGATTTTTCTCCTTTGTCTGCCTCACTCCATCACTGACTCGTCATCAAGACAATAACCAACCATCCAGCTTGTTTAAGACACTTCACTTCCTTACTGTCAGAGTTTCTGAATTAGATTGTATCAAGAATCAATAAATGAAGGCTAATGTTAGCTAGTTTTTAACTATGACTTAAACTTGCAGTTTAGCTCACTAATGTTAGCTTGTTTCTCATGTTAGCCTTAAGCTCTAGTATAGTTAACTAACATGCTTTAAGTTGAACTTGAATTTACACTTTAGCTAAATAATGGTAGCTAGTTTCTAACTTTTGCTTGAAGTTACAATTTGGCAAACTCACTAGTTTAGATAGTTTCTAGCTTTAGCCTTTAATTATGGTTTAGCTAACTAATGTTTCCTGGTTTCTAACTTTAGGGTTAAGCTACTGTTTAGCTAACTGATGTTAGCTAGTTTTCAGTGTTGCCGTGGCATTTCCAATATAAAATATAATGAATAATTTCAGCAAACAACGCTGCTCAGTCACAAGCAGTGACAATGGAGAATCAGTTGTTGTAGAGATGTGACATCAGTATAGTTTATTTCATTTTGATAGTCTTTTGTGTGGCTATGGTAGTTTAATTCATCTTTTACCTTTTTGCCATCAGCTTCTGTATTACGCCCTCATTTATTTTCACTTCCAGGTTTATTGAAGAATAGTGAAGTACATATACTCTGAGGCACTTCTACTTTACTTCATATTAGAACATGACCTATTTTTCACCCTACGTCCCTACATGTATTGTTTTTGTAAGTTAAATATTCACGTTTTCATTTGTGTTAATTATTGGAAATTATTGGAAATAACCTTTATTCCAATCATCATTTCTTTATTACAAGACATTTGTTGTGAAGAACCTTATTAAATGTTTTCTGTGTAATGTAATTTGTTATGTAATTTGTGTGTTACTGTAATTTTTTATTTATTACTTATAGATAAACCAGATACATTTGCAGGTAAGAATTGACTTTGTTTGAAAGACTTTAAACCACTGTGAAACAGCAGCTTCAGTTTATGTCTGCTCAGCTATTAGGAATTGTCATACACTACAGTCATTTCTGTGAAGTCATTAAATCCTGAACAACAGGTTCAGTAACGTCATTTGATCATGTAGTAATTCCTGTAAGCTGGGACAGTCATAATTCAATCAGAATGGGTCTATTAGAGAACTGCTGGAGTCTGTCAGCTGAAAACTACTAAAAAGAGTTCAAAATGTGCTGATCACATTTCCTCTAGTATCACTGTTTATTTGGTTTAAGTCTGGTTTGACTTACTATGAAATTTTAAGCCTTTTGAATCAGTCAGTTACTTTGGGTACAGAGAGCTGTTCAGCCATGGTCGGTCAGTATTTCTACAACTTAATTTATAAATTAGCATCAGTAACATCTTTAAGGTTCAGTGGACAGTTTGGACACATTAAGATGTTGACCTGAAGAAGACTCAGACCAAATTTCATGACTTCATCCAATAGTTGAGATGCCCAGTTTGGACCATAGTGGTGGACAGAGCCACTGTATTGTTGAGGTTTCTGCTACATATCAAAGCACTTCAATGATACAGACTCACAGAACTGTCAGCAGGTCTGTAACTAGCCGTTAACATTTTCCATGTACACAAAAGAGAATACGAGTTGTTCCTTAGTCAGTCAAGGTGTATCAAGTGTACAGCCAAAAAAAAATACCCTCATCCACATTGGGAGCTTTTTTCCAGGCTCTTTCTCAGGAGGACGCTACGATCGCACCTGCAGAGATCTGACTGGCCCAATTTTTCCAGTCAGCAAGAAAAAGAACTGTTGAAATCACTGAATCGAAGGTTTCTGTGTTAAAGGTCTGGGCCCAGGCCAAATCTCAGTGAAACATTTTTAAATGTATGGATAAGGGCTCAGAGACTCCCTTCATAAAATGAGTAGTGAGTATTAGTATAACCTGATGTTAAGGCCACAGGAGTTTAACTAAGTTCAGTAATTAAAGAGGAATGTGGGCAGGGCCTGGTTACTTTCATTTCTACAACATAAACCATGTTATGTATCCTCCCTGTTCTGATAGATTTCATTAGGCTCTAGTACTAAAGAACAAGAAAATGACTGAGCAGGGATTAACTGGGCTCCGGTTCTTTCTGCTGATGGTGTGTCCCCTGGTCTGGCCTGGTCTGGCTCAGGTTCCTGAGCCGGCACAATGTCTCATCTCTGAGATCTACAGTCTCGTCCAGTCACCAAAGAGCCGTTCTGAGAAGAATTGCTTGGAGGAATGCTTTGCAGAGCCTGACTGTCACATGGCTGTGGTGGAGAAGCAGTTCAGCTGCTCAGCCCAGTGTCTGTTGGTCAACTGTCTGAACCAGGGCAATTATTCGTACCCTCGATACTCCAGCACAGAGATCAGAGTTTACCCAAAGAGCACCATGGACAATGGTAGGTTGGGCTTGTATTTTTATTTATGATTCTGTTTGGGACAGTTTTTTCTGGTTGATCCCTGAGATCATCTCATTCTTCTCCTTGGGATTTCATGACCCCACTGACTGAGATAAAACCTGCCTCCAACTGCTGTTAAATGTCTCTACTACAGAAACAAGGCAGCTTTACAAGAATGGTACATATGGATTAGCTGATGAGACATGTGAGTACAAACCTATATTCATTCTAAAATGTTAATGAACATTAAAAAAAGTAAGTACATTCTTTTTCCACTTTTGTATAATCAGTTAGTAAAATGTGGACAAACCAGGAATTCAAGTGGACTGCCATGATCTGGAAAGGAGCATGTAGTGGCTGATTGAGATGAAACTGTCCTTAGTTTTTGATGGACATGGATATTCTTCATTTAGATAACATTATGTTACCTTTGGGATACCTCAATCATGTTAACCATGCTTCACATTATGTAACAACCTACAAACCTACATCAGACTTGCAGCTGTAACTAGAAAATGTTATAACTCAAGAAAAGTTTGGTTAGGAATGACTCATTGTGCCATTTCTCCTTCTCCTTCCAGTTCGCTGTTCTGACCTGATGAATTACAGCAGCTGCCAGTCAGGGGCTCCCAGGTTCTTCTATAACAGCACCACCTACAGATGTGAGCGCTTCCTCAGTGGCTGTGGGTCCAGCAGGAACACATTTGAAACCCAGGAGGGTTGTGAAGCTCTGTGCAATGAAAAGTGTAAGAAAGCTCTCAAATATATTAATATGAAACACAGTTCAAAACACTTAGAAGTTAATGAGAGTTCAGACGTTACAGTACTAAAATCACACTTTTAGCAAGCTGAGTTTTGGGTTGGTGTCCATACACCGTCTATATACACATCAGCCATAACATTATGACCACCTGCCTCATATTGTATAGGTCCCTTTAAACAGTCCTGACCCTAGAGGCCTGGACTCCTCTAGACCTCTGAAGCTGAGCTGTGGTATCTGGACCAAGACCTTAGCAGCAGATCCTTTAAGTCCTGAAGTTGTGAGGTGGAGCCTCCATGGATCAGACTTGTTGGTCCAGCTCATCCCACAGATGCTGAAATGTGTCAAAGTAACATCCACATGAATGAACCCAAGGTTTCCCAACAGAACATTGACCAAAGCATCACACTGCCTCCACTACCTGCTCTTCTTCCCATAATGCATCCTAGCGCCATGTCTTCCCCAGCTAAGAGACCAGGAACATCCCACAGAGCTGCAGTGTTGGAGAAGCTCTGACTCAGTCGTCTCATCACAGTTTGGTCAAAGTCAAAGTCCCTCACATCCTCACACTTGACCATTTCTCCTGCTTCAAGATCAACTTCAGGACTAAATGTTCAGCTGCTGCCTCATATATCCACCACTGACTGGTAACCATGGTAACCAGGTAAACAGTGTTATTCACTTCACCTGCCAGGGTCATAATGTTATGGCTGATCGGTTTCTATCAAACAATATGTTCGAGCTCATCTCTTTATGGAGCACGACACACTTCATAGTGAGTCCCCATTTTACAATATGTTATTCCATAAAGGAGGGAAACTGAAGCGCTTTCTGTTGGTTATTGATGGATTATTCCCTCCATCCTTCTCCCATCAGTCCGCTGTTATCGGCCCAGTCAGTTTGGTAGATGCAGCTCACAATTTTCCAAATTCTACTACGACATGAAAACTCAGACCTGTAAGAAGTTCACCTTCAGCGGCTGTGGGGCCAATGGAAACATCTTTTCAACTGTGGAGGATTGTGAAAGTCTCTGTGGTGGTGTTAAAGGTAACAGACCTCTTTAATAAAATCTTTGTTTGTTACAAATACGGTAAATGCAGAGGGACAAACGTGTCAGTCACCAGAGTAACTAAACAGTAATATTACAGAAAAGGTTTAATGGTTTACAGTACATCCTCACTTATAAATATATCATCTTGTACATTTAATGATGCTAAATGATATTAAAGATACAAATATAATACAATTACAATTAAATTATACAATTACTAATGCAGTTATAATATTTCAGATAAACTAGCTACTACAACCAATCAGCCTGGTGAGTAAATACTTTTACACTCTCATTTATCCTTAATTGTATTTTGTTATATTCATTTTACACATGAATATAAGAATATTCATCTTTTTTCTTTTTTTTTTTTTACTGTTACGTGTTTGTGTCACTTTCATTCTAAAATATTAATTAAAATAGCTCATTTAATCCCTTTAATTTCAGCTCCTTTAACAGATGTTCCTGCAGCTACAGGTAGAGTTTTTCAGCTGTACTTCTACAGTCACTGTTCTTACACAGACATTCACTTACATACGTGTCTTTACGTCATCAGTCAATATTTCAGATAAACTAGCTACTACAGCCAATCAGCCTGGTGAGTATTTACTTTCACACTCTCATTTATCCTTAATTGTAATTTGTTATATTGATTTTGAAATCTTACATTTTTCCTTTTAATCTTTTTAACTTCAGCTGCTGTAACCAACGTACCTGCAGCTATAGGTATTCGTATTGGTCTTTGCTGCCTTTACACTTTACTGTTCCGTGTTTGTGTCACTTTCATTCTGAAATATGAATTAAAATTGTTCCTGTAATTTAACAGATGTTCCTGCAGCTACAGGTAGAGTTTTTCAGCTGTACCTCTACAGCCACTGTTCTTACACAGACATTCAAATTAATATTTGTCTTTACTTCATCAGTCAATATTTCAGATAAACCAGCTCCTCCAACCAGGCAGCCTGATGAGGACACAGGTAATAACTGTTTCCTGCATTATATTTACTTTCATAATGATTTTTATAATGATCAACTCTACAATCATAATTAACATTTCTACTCTTTAACAGCTGATACCAATCGGACAGGTAATTATATTTGATCTGATTTATTGTTACTTGTATTTTGTCATATTTGTTCTGACATGTTTCCTTTTAGTCCTTTTAACTTCAGATCTTGTAACCACTGCTCCTGCAGCTACAGGTATTAGTGTTATATTTACTGTTACTTTTTTTTAAACTTTACTTTCTGCAGAAATCTACTGTTACCTGTGTTTGCGTCACATTCACACTGAAATATGCATCAATATTGTTCATTTTAATCCTTTTAATTTCAGCTCCTGTAACCAACGTACCTGCAGCTACAGGTAGAGTTACAACAGTACATTATCCTCCATTTTAATTAATGATGTTAATTGGTCTCTAAGATTCTAAAGCAGCTTCTACAGGCACTGTTCGATTACAAAAAATAATAAATAATTCACCAATCAATATTTCTGATCATAAACCAGCTCCTCCCACCAGTCAGTCTGGTGAGGGTTCAGGTAATAACTCATCTGTTTCCTGCATTATATTTCTATATTTATAACATTTAAACTCTGACAGACATATTTTATTTCCTCTGATTTATCTTTACTTGTATTTGTGTCACTTTCATTCTGAAATGTTAATTAAAATCATCCATTTTAATCATTTTAGTTTCCATTCTGGTATTCAGCATAGCTGCAGGTATTAGTATTATCTGTACTATCTTTACACTTTTTACTTGTCTTTTATCTTATCATCTTGTATTTGTGGCATATTCATTCTGAACTGTGAATGAAACATTTTCATTCTGATCCTTTTCATTTCAGCTCTGTTAATCTTCATATTCATAGCTGCAGGTATTAGTATCTTTATTATCTTTACCCTTCACTGACTGTCAACCTTTACCTTTACTTCCTGAAGATCCATGTCCAGCACATTTATTATTATTTATGGTATTTGTCATTTATGAAACATTGTTTTTAATTGTTTAAAAGCTTCAGACATTCATCATTTTTTCCCTCCTCTTTAGCTGTCTTCCTGTTGTGCTCTAGACAGTCTCAGCCTCAAACCATCTCTAGGTAAATTTAACCGTCAGTGCGTGACACATTAGACACATTTCTACACAGTATAGAGTGAAAACATATGACAACACATTGTTTTTCTCTGTCTCAGTGTCTCAGTCCTGAACGCTGTACCAGGTTATATTTGATCTCAGAAACACGTCGATTAGATTTTGACGATCAATGAAACAAAACAATAATTTAATGTGAGCTAATAATAACCTGTCCATCAGTATTTAGTAAATCAGAAATTACCTGTTGCAGTCCTCTAATTGGCTGTTACTCTCATTTTGAGTGATACTTTCTCTACAGCATCATGCTGAGTCCTGGACGGAGCCTGACAAACCATCACTTTGGTGGCATCTCAGATATGAACCTGCCTCTGATGTATGTGAAAACTTTTGTCAAACAGATCCTGTACAATTCTGTAAATTTAATGTCAATGAGCTTTTTTTTTTTTTTTTTTTTAGCCATTTACAAGTGAATTTCAAGCTTCTGCAGATAAAACAGCAAAGAGACATTTATCTTCACTTGTTGTTGTTGTATTTTTCTGTTTCTTTCTTTCTCACCAGGGAAAATGGCTATGGTTATGCTCCAGTAGCAGATAGTGATGATGAGAGTGTGGAAACTTTAAGTCTGGACCAGAGGATGGATGGGTCATTGAATACAAATGACAATCGCATGACAGTAGAGGGCATTTAATTCCTTTAGGACCCCTACTCTTCTTTAATACTAAATTTCTGTTTATTGATGAAAATACCAAGAGCTCTGAATAAGTTTGATTATTTTTTGGTTGATTTGACGACATGATTCTGATCTCCTTGTTTTATGTGAAATATTCTTTTTCCTTGGGGTTTGGTTTGCTTTTCAAATTAAATCTTTTTCACTCTGATGTTTGAGAGCTTGTGTATCTGAAGTTGTTTCAGAGGAATAATTTTGTCCAAATACATTAGTACATTGAACCACCACATCCAAAGCATATTAGACAAAGCCCCCTTCTTGGTTTGTACTTCATCAGGTGCTCCTTCAATATGTCATGGCCCTCGCCCACCACTGGAGTGCCCCAAGGATTAGTTCTGGGACCCCTCTTCTTTTCAATATCCACCACCTCCCTGTGTCTAATTCAGCGATAAGAGAATCAAAACCTCCTCTTCTTCCCTAACCCCAACCAAGGTCAAAGAAACCTGGGTGTCATGTTCCATTATCCTTCTCTGACCAGCTTCATCCATGTGTCAGTCAGGAAAACCAGGGAAATCAGTTCTGACCTGACCCAGCTCCACATAGCTCCTGGTCCAGGTCTTGGTTATCTCTCACCTCGAATACTGCAGTTCTCTTCTGTGAGATCTTCACAGATGGTCCAGAGTCCAGTAGGAGTCTTCAATCAGCCCAAAAGACCACATGTCACTGTGCATTGACCTACACTAACTACACATGGTCCAAGTCACTAATGCTGCCTTCAGAGAGACTTCTGGGTCTGAACCATCTCCTTGACCTCAGTCATTCAGCCCTTTGCTCCTTCTCAGCCTCTGTTCCTCCATGAATGTGGTCTGTCATCACCATCCCTGAAACCAGACCATCTGAGTCCAGACTGTTCTGGTCTGTGTTCCCTGAGGATGAACCAGCTCCTGAAGTCTCTCAGAGCAGGGACGTCCCTCTGTCTTCAAGAAGCTGACGGGTCTGACTGGGACTTTTATTTCTTGTTTCTTCTTGTTCTTGTTCTTTCTTATATTTGTCCTGCACTTATTTAATAGGTGCACAATTTAATGACACCGTTGCCTTCCACTGCACTGAAACTGTACTGATCCCTCATTGTAAGTCCCTTTGGATAAAAGCATGAAAAGATGATTAATTGTAATTGTAAAATAGCACACTACACACTACACACACAATACTTAAACATTCTGAATAAAGCTACATTATAGTCTGTAGTAAACCATTTATTATGTCTTTATTTGCTGATTATACAGATAAATAAATGTTCTTTCACAAATGTTGATTAATCATGAATTATTATTTTATTTTGGAGGAGTGAAACCATGCAGTTCATCTCTAAACCACCAGGGGGAGACAGATCATTAACCATGCTCATCACAGTGCAGTGTTATAAAGATAAACAGAAATGATCTGTTTCTTTGATAAAAATCTGTGGGCATAAAAACTGATGGAGCTAAATCAACTACAACTCCCAGGTTTCATTGCAGCAAACATCCAATCACAGAGCTATAAATTCTGTTGTTGAAGCTAAAGATGACATCTGATCATATAATCAAATGTTTAAATTTGATACATTTCTGACTTTCCAAGAGTAACCATGGCAATAAATATATATTAAATATATATTAATAAATATAATAAGGCTAATAATTTGGCTATTTGTTTGGAGGTATAACAAATCCAAGTATTTACAATATAAATGTAAATGCTTGATGAGCTGAAGATAAATCAATACATTATGACTGACAGAAAAGCTTAAATACATGGGCAAGACGTCAAGAATATCAATAAACAAACCAGAAGAAACAAGTGCAATATGTGTGTGGTGTAAGTAAATGATAATAATAATAATATTAATAATAACAACAATAACAACAACAATAATAACAATAATAAATGGAAATATGAAAAAACACTGAAAGACATGAATGCAAACAAATGTTTAAAAAGTTTTTAAAATATATGTACATATAGATATGCAATGTAAATATCTATTAAATATGGATGTTTATGTATTTGCAAATGATATTTATTTCTCCCACAGAAATCACTTTTTTCATGTGACATATCTCCTCCATATAATGAAAATATTTCAGTAAAATGAACAAAAACACAAAATGAACCTGTTACATTTGCTTCTTTAGGAAACTGCTGCTAAAACTCAACATTTTAAACTCTTTGGTCAAATGCTTTTTGTCCACATTTCAAACAGTTGGATGATCTCTCCTCTGTTTCATGTGCAGAGCTGCAGGTTTTAATGAAGGGAAACTGGCTGCTGATCCAAAATCTCTCGTCACATGTTAATGGAGGGAAACTGAATACAGGCTGTGGCCTGAGTGCACAATTTACAGGACGACAACTTTACATTTAAAATAACACATTTATGCATTTTTGGCACAGCTTCATGTTGTAATGTGAGAGCTTTGAGACTGAAAAGATATTTTTTTATCATGGGAACTTTAACAGACTCCACTGGGGGACACAGGGGAGATGGGGGAGATTTCACTGTGGGTGAGGAAGAGGACATACTTTTAGCTGGACTGAAATCATTTATTTAAATGAACTTTAGTTCACACATTAATAAACTTTAACAACTTTATTAAAACAATAAATACATCAAAAATGCATTAAGGATTAACTGAAGCCAACAGATAACAGAGCATCATTAATCATTATCATTAATCAATTAGTCAACTGACAGAGGAATATTCTAAATATATATTCTGCAGCAATAGGTAGAGTAGATGATAACAACCACTGTCTTTGAGAGACCCTATAACTCCATGGAGGGTCACTGAACCAGCACAAAGGGCCCTTTAAGGGGCCTCGAGGCCAGAGCCTCTGTTTAATGTGACTATTTTGAAGGAAAGTGAGTAAAACAAACACAAAGACACACAAGACAACTACAGACAGACCAGAGGGATGTGATCATGTGGTGGGGGGCCTTTAACGTGTCTGTGTCCAGGGGCCTGTTGTCATAGGCTGTTCCGGCAACTTGACCAATCATTAAGTCCAGGGTGTGGTGTGTGTGTGTGTGTGTGTGTGTGTGTGTGTGTGTGTGTGTGTGTGGGGCTGGTGGCTGACATAGGAGGTGGTGGTCGGAGGAAGAGGAAAAGATGACCGTTTCCTGCTGCAGCTAGAAAATAAAACAAACAGGAAACAGCAAGCAGAGCTCCCAGAGAGCTCGGCAAGGAGCAAGTGGAGATGGATAGAAACCAATAGAGTCCCACATAACATCAGGGAGGGGAACACAGCCGGCAGGAGAACAGTAGAACCCAGCAGAACCTGGCCGGCAGAACATCAGACAGAGCAGAGCAGAGGAACCTTCAGCAGACGATCAGGCTAGAGATAAGAGGAGAGAGGAGAGCTGAGAACAGGAGAACCCTCTACAGGAACATCAGGCCTGAGCCAACCACAGTAGAACACAGTAGAACTAGAGAGAGACTGAAAATCACTGTGGACAATAAACTACTACAAAGAGAAGCTCAACAGCTGCTGACCTGGACTCACTGACACACACACACACACACACACACACACACACACTGTATGGACACAGAGATGTCACAGTCGTGAGGAAACGTCGTGGATTATTTTTATTATTATTTTTATTCATCAAACAAAGAAGAAAAAGGTAAGAGCAGCTTCTTTGGTCTCTCTCTCTCTCTCTCTCTCTCTCTCTCTCTCTCTGTCTGTCGGTGGTTGTTCATCTCATTCAGGAACATTATTTCTTATCTTTTAAAAGAATCTACACCCCTTTTATAGAACACTGTGAAAGCAGTGAATACATGAGGATAAATCAGACCAAACAATAATCATGTAAAAGGAATAAATACAGAAGGAAAACGTCATGATTTTTTGTCTAACCCTTAACCTGTTTTCTTGTCAACTGAAATGTCAAAAAGAAATGAGACTTTTCTCTTTCATCCACTGACACCAACTGCTCCTGCTGCTTCCCGCACATATTATAACAATAGATTTTTTCCTATTTATTCAAAAAGGCGTACAGTGTCCACGCTGAGGCTACATGTAGTGTAAATATTAGGTTCTCATGATGTTCCTATTTGGAGTGAAGAACAATGAAGAAAAAAAGAGAACCTCCAGGAAATCAATGCAAAGTCCTCCTAAGTGACGGAAACAGGTGTGTGTCAGTACAAGGTGACAGTCGGTGTTTGACCTGCTGAACTCACAGACGAAGCTGTTGACAGACTGAAGGCTCCTGTGTTCACCTTTCAAATCACATCATACTGTGTCGGTAACAACCCTCAGGTCATCGATCATCGTGTATCTTCTCAGTACCTCAGCAGCAGCTGTTTCTGTGATGTTGTTTACTCCTCTCATTCTTCTTCACACTTCAGCTCCTCTCCAGCGAGCTGCATGTTTTGTATTTTTTACGTTATGCACCACAAGGTTTCCATGTTCACCTGCTTTGGAGCTGTTGATGGAGCTAGGCTAGCAGTTTCCCCCTGCCTCCAGTCTTTGTGCTAAGCTAGGCTAAACGGCCCTGCGTCTGTACTGGACAGCGATGAAACTTTTAAACAGCAGACTGACTTCCTGCTTGGTACGTTAAAGTATCTCCTGTGACCACTGAATGTGTTTCCTCAGCTGGGTGTGTGTGATGACTGACACCTTCCTCTGAAACCTGTGTGCGTGTGTGTGTGGTGGTGACAGACTAATACAATTAGAGGTGAGTCCAGGTCATTACTACTACCTGCTCACTCAGTACGAGTCACGTCCAAACTTTGATTCTCTGTCCTGCTACTTACTGGTAAATGATGCCAAGGTGAGCCCAGTGCATGCTGGGTGGAAGCAATCATGCCGTAAATGATGCAGTCCCGCCCAACTTCCTGTTTCAGGACCACAACATCCAATCTGATCTGAGGCCTTAACGAGAGACAACAACAGAAAACTGTTCCGATATTCAAAGGCAGAGTCTGATCCAGGACCAGCTTCTGCACTGGTCGTATGACTGTCATGGTCACTCCAGCCAGTGCTCAGGCTCCTCTGTGGTTTATTTAACCATCATCTCAGTGCCTGACCTTATTCACTCTCCTAAGTGTGTGTGTGTGGGTGCGTGAGGAAATGTGGATTGAGAAATGACAGTAGTCGTAAAGAAGAAGTAAATATTCTTCATCAGAACATTTACATCGCCATCATTTCTCTTGTTCTGCTCGTGACAAGAAAAAAAAAAACTCCACAGCTCTGATTCAAACACTGCTCAGGTGGGTTGTCCACTTATCAGGTGGTTGGTGGTTCAATCCCTGGCTCCTGCAGTCCTTGGGCAAGATGCTGAACCCCAAATTACCCCTGATGGCTGTTCCTTCAGTGTGTGTGTGTGTGTGTAAGGTGTAATAATCTGTGGCTTGTGATGGTTCTATATGAGTAGCAGTCATGTATAAAAATGGTTAAACGTGGCTTATATGATATAAAACTCCTTGAGGTCTTGATGAGAGAAAAGCTCTATATAAGTGAGGTCCATCCAGACTGAAGTCTGCTGTTGTGTAGAGTGTGTCTGCACCATGAGCTTTGTGTTTCAATTTACCCTGAATATGAAACATTAAAACCAATGACAGCTGCAAAATTGAAGTTACACTCACTTCTCCTTTTCTGACCCACTGACTTGACACAAAAACACACAAACACACTTTCCTGATAAATCTACAGCTGCTGATTCAGCTACACAACTCTCTGCCTCACATTTATCTGAGGCTCAGTGTCAACAGTGGACCTTTCACTGCAGCCATTTGTGGTTATGGATTTTTCACACAGTGAAACACAACATTGAGGGTTAGAGTCTTTGATTGCTTTCTTTAATTATAACATCATGATTCACGAGGCATCGTCCAGCTTCTTCTTAATGAGAGCTGGCTCCTGCTACATTACTGTAAACTACTGTAATTGGATGCTTCAACTCAATGAGTCGTTTCAGGTTGTTTCTGCCTTTTTTCTGTCAAAGTCTTTAATGATTTGTTCATAAAAGTCATCACCAGGAGTTGCTCTGTTTCAACTGCCAGGGTCACAGCGGCACAACCAGACCCTCCCATGTCCTTCAAATGCTGCCTTCGTTTCCCAGCAAACAAAGGCTCCAGTGAGTGGATCATTCACAGCACAACCTATCCCAAGATTCATTTCAAGCTCAGACAGAGAGCCTGAGATTTACACATTTAAATCTCTTGAAGTGATGTTTGCCATCATCATCATCCTCATCCTCCTCTCTTGTGTGAAACGTTTTCACCTTTTCTTTGTATCCATGGTGTTTATATAACGCTCATACAGATTAGTCACTGCACATTCGTTTCACGCTGAGCTCTTGAGTTGTCACTCTGACTTTGTGACGTGTGTTTACAGCAGCTTCCTTCAAACTGACTCCACAGTCATTCTCTCTGAGATCGAAGCCAAAACAAATGTTGCGGCATCTCAAATGTTTGCGTTGTTTGCAACTCCCATTTCTTCAGAACTTGATACTGAGTCTGTTAATGTTCATCAGGTCAAAACAAGCGATTTAAGATTTACCGGGCACTGGCAGATGGCTCCCAAGAGGTCAGGGGGCCCCTGATCCAGGAGCTCTACCAAGTCAATGAGATGATGACAACAGGGACAAAATGACAGTAAACAACTACAAACAGCACAGTCTTGTTGTTGTCTAGTCTTAGAGTGTTGGGGAGGGGGGGGGCAGTTACATGTCTTTGTCCAGGGGCCCGTTGTCTCCTCATCAGTCTGTGGAAGCTTGAACACAACAAACTCTGCAAGGGTTGAGATTTTGTGTTGTGTTTTCTCCAAAGTTACACAACAGAGACTCAGAGTTGAGCAACTGGTGAGAGTCTGCAGTTTCCTGAGCCTGGAGGATTTCTGTTGGTCATTAAGATAAGAGATGGAGTGGTGTGTGTGTGTGTGTGTGTGTGTGTGTGTGTGTGTGTGTGTGTGTGTGTGTGTGTGTGTGTGTGTGTGTGTGCGTGCGCGCTCGTGCATGCGTGTATGTGTGTCTACATCTGTGCAGAGCAGAGATGATGAACATGTTATGCAACAGCCTTCATGGAGCAGCGATCTGACCTGAGATCAGAAGGAGGGAAAGTGGGGTAGCAGCAGAAAGAGTGTGGATGGATAGAAGACTTCAGATGTGTGTCCATGTTACACAGACACACATGTCCTGTGTGATAACCTCACACCTCAGGCTGTTTGTCATGCACGTTTCACTTCTTTGCTGTCAGACGTGAATCTGAGTGAAGCTTCTTGTTGTTGTCGACAGAGCTGCTCTGTGAAGGGAGAGCTTTGTGCCGTGTATCTACATCCATCAATACAGGTGTGTTGGAGTGTAACCACGTAACTGTCAGCCCTCTGTGAAGTCACCCATCGGTTCACCAGCTGCTGTTTTGAAGGGTCCGATTTTAAATTTATCCGTTGGCCATCCTCTTGGTTTTTTTTAAACCAGTAGAAACCATAATTGGAGGAGAAGGTGGAGCTGAGGTGGAGTGAGGGGTGGAGCTGACCGGCTCTGTTCTCTATCCTGATTGGGTGGTACAGTCTGTCAGTCACACAGTAGCCACGCCCCCTAATTCATCCTCTGCTTTATGGTGGACCATTATAAATGGGCCATCATTTAAAAAATGAACATCATGTTGTATTGATGAAGACTTTTATTTACAGTCTACTGTCACCACAGGTTTGGACATCGAGTGATGTCCCACACTCATGAGACCAAACTGTCTCTTCAACCCTGAGTGGTTAGTGTCCTACCCACACTCATCTATCAGGCACATAGCATGTGGCTGCAAATGCTCTGAGCAGGAGAGTTACCAGTTCAGTTCTTTCCTTCATGCATCATGCCCCATTTCTCCATCCCGTTTCCTGTCTCTCTATGCTCCTCTATCAAATAGTACAATCATAACATTGCCAAAAACATAACTCAATATAAGTCAACTTTCCTTTTTCTCTCTCACTGTATCTGCAAATGCCCTAAAAACTGTCTGAACCAAATGTCAGATACAAAAGTGCAAATTCTAAAGAGGAACAATTGAAACCGACCCCGAGGTGAAACTACACATCCAAAGTTCCCACTGATACATTACAATCATTTCAAAACCTAAAGGAGCTTCATTCACACTAACTGACCTGAAATCACAGATCACATGAACATTCACAAACACTGGGCACGTGCGAGCTAGTGGAAACAGGAAGAAGATTTTCTACTTGGAAGCTGATTAGTTGAAGATAATACTACAAATGAAGAACAGTAAAGACAGATGTAGCATTAAAATACAGAATTTAACAACAGCTGCTAGCTAAGACAGGCTTGGTAGTGGAGGCTGACCAGGGAGCGACTGTGGGGCCTACGTCAAAGGCTGCAATACAACCCTGGAGTTGTGTCCAGCAGCGTTTCTGAAAGTCTTGCAAATTGAAACATATTCATGTGGATGGAGCTTTAATCGACTGCTTTTGCTTTTTCTGTGGAAGTGAAGCCAACAACAGAAGAAGGATCAGAACCTGATCAGCAGAAAGTGAAGGTCAGGACTTTTCTAGTTAATGGTCGTCTGTGACTCAGGGCAAGGTGACAGAGGTTATTGTGTGAGTGTGTGTGTGTGTTGACCTCTGTTGAAAGCAAAGTTAATGAGTATTGTGTCAGCTCTTTTGTGAGGTGTGTGTTTACCAGCTGACTGATCGGTGACTCTCAGCTACAGGAATGTACACACACACACTAATAATGTCCCTGTTGAATGAAAAGTGACAGATTTTAAAGGATTGGCCGAAAAATGAAAACACATGAAACAGGAAGTTGTTAAATAAACCTGAGGGTGAGACTCTAACCAGACCTGGACCCAGGAGGGACTCTGGTTTCTCTTTTTTGGTGCATTGCCAACATATGAGAGCTATAAAACACTCCCAGGTGTCTGTTTATCCAGGATAATGCAGTTTTTACTTGTTGATGTGAGAGCAACAGGAAACATTCAGTCCTAAACCAAGGTTCCTACAGTCAGACCATTGAACATCCCATCCTGTTCACACTGATCCTGAGGACCAGGCTGCTCCAGTTCAGAATCCACCTTCTAAACATGACTTTCTTTTCATTAATGTAGCTGAGGCAGGTTTTGTATCATGGACCTTCAGACATTTCAGTTTGGGCTTAACTAAAAAAAAGTGTGTTCTGATCAAACAACGTGGTCTCAATCTGGATCAAAGCACCGAGTGAAAACACCCTTTTGGATGATTTTGGCTTTGGGACCATAGACTGTCTGTCAACCAGTGGAGTCACCCCCTGATTCTGATTCTGTCTATAAAAGTGGACCTGGACTCCTTCATTCTCTCTAATGACCATCAGGGGGCGACTCCACTGGTTGTTAAAGAAGTCAGATTGTATTGAAGTCTATGGGAAAATGTCCCTACTTCTCCCTTGATTTATTAGCTCAGTAAATGTTTTCCTAATGAGTTTATGGTCTCAGTCTCTAGTTTCAAGTCTTCAGTCTCTAGTTTCAAGTCTTCAATACAACATGATGTTCATTTTTTAGATGATGATCCATTTAGAGGAAAATAGACCATAAAGCAGGGGATGGATAAGGGGGCGTGGCTACTGTGTGATTGACTGACTCTACCACCCAATCAGGACAGAGGACAGAGCAGTTCAGATCCACCCCTCACTCCTCCTCAGCTCCACCTTTTGTCCAACTGTTTTTTATGGTTTAAAAAAAACAAGATGGCCGACGGAAAAATTACAAACTTTAGGCTTCAACTCGAATGGGTGACGTCACAGTGGGTTGGTCCTTGTTTGGGACCAATTACAGGAACATTAAACACCAGAGGAAGAAAAACAACCAGAGAAAAAGAAGAGAACACGCTGACATGTACACACATCTACAAACCAAGGCAGCAAACGAGTGTTACAGGAATGTCACATCTCTGTAGTCCAGCCCTGGGGTCACCATCACCATGGTCCCCTCCACACAGCCAATGGCATGACCGCAGAATAAAACGTGAAATCCAGGGGACAGGAAGTGCTCAAATAAGAACATCAACATCAACATGAAGTTTTTGGAACCAGATCATTTCATTGAGGAGTCCAGAAGAAATGCGTTGACGCATCATTGACTTTGCTGCTCACTTAACGCGCCGCTCCCCTTTTTGATTTCGACATTTCCGACCGCGCCTGAAGGCAGCGTGAGCCTCCACCCGGCGCCTCCCTGCTTCTTCTGCGCGAGTCGAGTCGCTGTCGAGCAGAGCCGAGACGCGGACGGAGCTCCAGGTTCCCCCGGGACGGTGTGACTCCGCGCCCGCCGCTGCTGCCGCCTCAGTCCGGGTTCTGGTGACAGTCTGAGCCGCTGATCCGCCACCATGACTCCGTGCAGTAAGTCCAGCAACTGAACCTGCTCAGTGCTGCTGTCCGATGATTCAGAGGCAGGGTGATAGATGAGCTGAAGCACTGGTGGTTGAGGAGAGTAACTCCACTGCTTATTCCACTTCATAATTAATCATTCAAGCTGTAGCCTACTTTGAAAATGTTAATGAGACTTTAAAGTCCAAGGTGATATGTTCGGGTGTCCAAGACCCGCAAATGCACCATATCAGCAAATAAAAGCTGAAACTGCAGATCTAACGTAGAAGAGCTGCTCTGACTGATCCAGGTGTTGGAAGTGTGAGTTTATTAGATCTGATGTGCAGGACCGAGCTCAGGTGTGTTCAGGTGTGTTCAGGAGTGAAGGACAGGTGAGGTCAGAGGTCAGAGGTGAAGCTCAGCCTCTGACTCTGTGAGACCGAGGGTCGGTCTGATATGGAGTAAATCAGTTTGATGAGCTCTGCCTCTGCAGCATTTTGTCAATGAATCAATCTGAGAGACTTTTCACTTTTCAGTACAGATGGTGCGTTTGAGGCAGCAGGAATTATCAGCGCTTCACCAATTCAGGAGCTCGGGATCTCAACCCTTTGGTGGAGTCAGTGCAGATAGAGACATTGTGGAAGATTTAGATGATATAAAAACACAGGATTTCACTGTTGGTTTATTTATGGCTTTACACCACCTTCATTAGGAGCATCTGAGGTCATAATTTAAGGACTGTCACATGTTCAGGTCCTTCATTTTTAGAAGATATTGATAACAGAAACTCTCTTAAATCTTCCTTATTGTGAATGTTTAATTTTTAATTCAAGCTCTGTCTTCAACAAGCTCCTGAAGGCTCATCTCTTCAGAGAAACCTCCTCTAGTGAAACACTGACATGTCTATGTGGCTTTGTTTTCACTTTCTTGTCTGATCTGCTGCATTTAATAGCTATAGGACTTAATACTGAGACTGAGGTCTTCTGCTGCACTGAGGCTGGACTGACATCCCTCACTGTGAGTCGTTTATAACATATGACATGAGTAAATGTAAATTGAAGATAAATCCTCAGATTAGAGCTGTGACAGGATTTCCAGAGGAAAGTAAAATTCAGAATAAGATCTCTTCTTTGCCCTGTTTCCCCTCTTCAATTTAACATCAATAATAGATTTCAATTTTTTTTTGTCCAATTTAAGTTAAAGGTAAATCCTCTTTTTCTTTCTTTCTCTTCTCACCCCTCTGACAATATTCAGCTCTTCAAATAACAGTAAGATCCTAAAGAAAACCTGATGAGTTTATGAATGAACCTGCACAACACCTGAGACTGTGTTGTCCTGTAAACAGAAGTACTCCTGCTGTTCCTGTGTTTGTCCTGCTCTTCTCAGACTGGACAGGACTGATGTCTTAGATCTTGATCTTTTGCTCCTCGATTCTCCTAAAGAGTGGAAACAGGTCAGAGTTCGGCCTCCTCCAAATAAGAGCGGACTTATTTCTGTGAGACAAAGAAAAGGAAGCAAACCTTTCCCCTGCATCAACAGCATCTCTCAGCCTTTTAAAAAGAACATTTTAATCTCCATCAGTCTTTAAGCGATCAGATATTGATTTGGTCTGAGATGACAGGATGTGGTGAGAAAGTGGAATAAGAAACAGTAACAAGTGATGAAAACCTGTGGTAACACAGGAGTCATCCTCAGTCAGCTGAGTGTGTGTGTGTGTGTGTGTGTGTTGTCCCGTTCACACACTGTGGCTTCATTCAGCCTCAGCAGTGACACTGTGGCGCTGCGTTCACTGACACTCTGACTGTAGGTTTCTATGCCGCTCAGTTAGTTCTTTTTTCTTCCCAAAGCTGCAAACAAACAGAGGAATGACGAGTGATCAAACTCCACCCTCTCTCTCTCTTTATCCATCTGTCTCCTTTCTTTTTTTACCCCTTCAGCTCTCCTGTCTCCCCTCGCCCCTTCCTCCACATCCTCCTCAGGATGAATGAATGAATCCATATATAAATCAAATCAGCGCATCTGTGTTTTCACTTGCTGACTGAGACATTTTAACTTCCCACAGAAAAAAAACTGAAATAACAGAACTTCTGTTTCTGTCTGAACTCTCTGTCTTTAACAGGAATTTCTTTGACCTTTGACCCCTTTACTGCAGTCCATCTAACCTGAACACATCACACATCTTTTCTGTACCACGCTGTTTCACAGTGTCAGTTTTACTAACAGATTTAACACAATTAGCAGCTTGTTGTGTTTCCACGTCAGCGGCCTCCTGCTACGTCACATGACAGACAGATGCTTTGTCCAATCCCCTGCTCACTGGCTCCAGCTTTCCTCCATGCTCTTTGATTAACGCCAGATTTGTTGTAATTCTGCACAAAGTCCAGGATCAGCTCTGTCACTTCCTCCGTCCTCCATCTTGTGGTGCTGCTCCTCTCAATAGACCCACTTCAGTATGCTTTGTTCTTATTTGGAGTAAAGTTGTGTTTTTATTGTACTGATTGAATATTTTCTGTGTGTAAATCATTAACCGACAGAAAAGGTTAGTTAAAGTTGTAGAGAAGGACACAACTGCAGGTAAATTCATCCTTAAGCTGCAGGAGGTTTCTTGTACATCATAAGTAAAAGTACAAAAGTATAACCAGCAACATGTATTTCAAGTATAAAGTATCATGATCATTATCTCAGATGTGTTACTGTTATAGATGCTTTAACTGCATCATATTCACATCATATTCACGTTGATAGTTTGGTCCATTGGCTCCTAACTTGTGGGTCAGGTCCCTTCAAAGGGTCACAGATAAATCTGATGGGTTGTCAGGTGATTGATTCAGCTTTTGGACTTTGGACTGAGTTTTGGTAATTTCAATAAAATGAGGTATTCAGAGGCAATTGGGTGAAATCTGAAAGCACAGTATTTACTTTTCAGAATCACCAAACTGATGCAGTTTACCATGTTTGGCATCGAAGTACCTATTTCAGGAGAGTCTGTGGTTGGAGTGGTTCAGGTTTAAATTACCAAAGTTCACTTTCATATGAACCAACTGTTCTCCAGAGGTTTCTCCATCATGGATCTGAACTCAGCTGCAGCAACAACTCACTTCACTTCACTCCTGTGTGGAGTAAGTGTTTCAATGCTTCCTGCCTCAGCTGCAGCCCCATCCCTCTTTAGGGAACAGATAATATTACACTTTTCTTAGCAGCTGCTTTCCCTCACAAATTCTGCTAAGGCAGCAGTTTTAATTTAATGAAAGACAGATGCAGCGTGGGTAACGGAGCTCAGACCAGGCTCATGTCTGAAATGTGGGTCAGGTTACACGATAACCAGGTAATTTGATGATCAGCCTTAAATCGTTAAAATCTACAGTGGAGTTCTGCAGGCTCAGATCCTGTCAGTCAGGACCTGTTCAGTTATTCTGCTGGTGCCCTCATCGCTCCTCTCACAGCATTTCATGTCTGTCGTCTGCCTGTAGGCAAACTTATGCAACCTGCTGTTATTATTACAGGATGTGACGGTGCACTCTGTCCTCTGTCTGTCCTGAATGTTAAATATCTTCCAGTCATAGCTGCAAAGCTCTAAATCTCTTCATATGTGACTAATGAAGAAGGAGCCGTGACTAAAATCTAAGAAACACAAAATTGATCACATCACTGTTGGGATGAGGTTTATTGTGTCTTTATCTCATTATGATTCTCTTTAGATTCCAGCTCGATGGGTGTGTCCTTTAAAAAAACACATTTGTACATGTGTCCTATTCAAACGATCGTCTGCTCCGTTCATAGTACAAAACTTTATTGACATATTTGAGACTGTGTTGACTTTGCATTGAATTCACACTGCTCTCCCCTCGGTCCACCTGCTGCTCTGACACCATCCTCTGGACTGCAATCATTTCCAACATATAATCAATCGTCATGGATCAGCTCCACCCAGACGCTCTGAGACCACACGACACAAAGAGGTGGCTGATGGGACTTTGGAGCCACTAAAGTTCTTCTTTATCTGAGCATCTCGGCTTCGTCAATCATCTACTCTGATGGTTCTTCCCTGGAAACACTCAGCCTCAGTCTGACCTCTGATCAGCTTAGAGCTGACCACGTCTCTGTGAGGCTGAGACTTAAAACACATTCGCTCTGCTCAGGTGTCACTGTATTAACCTGCTAATGCACTGACATTTAGATAAAATCCTACAGTTGCAGTTCTGTCATGAAATATTTACAGGGCTTCTTCATTGAGAGCTTTTACTTTGATATGCGAGTTAGCTGGATGTGACTTATTCTGTTGATTTGATCTCATCTTGGTGTCAGATGCTGTCCTCTGGTATCTGTTTCCTGCTGTGCAGTGTTTCATTAAAGGACGTATATGTAAGTTTTGTTATTAATGTCAGCATTAGCAACTGTTAGCACTCTAGAAGAAACATTGTGAGCTCAGCGTCAAACTTCATTCCTCGATTCACCAACATCTGTCTCCAGAGGTGGAAACACTAAAATCAACTCTTCTGAATGAGACACTCTGATTGGCTGTGACATCATCCACTGGAGCCAATAGGAGTGTCCCGTGTAGAGACATGACTCTAGACGTCACTATCAAAGATGGAGGATGAGAATGGATGGATAAACACACAGAAGTAAAGCAGCAATGCTCCAGTCAAAGGCTCAGACTGATCCAGATCTGAACTAACTTCCTTCATGAGTTTATCACTGAAGTCAGTGTCACACAGGACAAATCAGGGCTTGTTAGAAAGAGCTGATTCTCTGGACAACATGATTTTTTGAAGCATATATGCTTCTGCGGGCTTAATTGGGTGGTAATTGGTTTTTAAACTGTCTCTGTGAACCTTTGTTCAGGCTCACGATTGCACACATTCACACCTGAAGTTGCCCAGTTGTCCAACTCCATCCCAGCAAGCTTTGTCTTAGTGGTCCAGAGACCAGATTAACAGGACAAAAAGTTCATGTACATGACGCATGAAATCAGAGACATGTCAGTTCTTCCTTTAACTGTTGGAAACACTGAGGAGGGAAGACTCCAGCTCTGTGGGAAACTCATCAAGAATCAGACTGACACTCAGAGATGTTTCTACATCACTGTCCACTTAGCATTCCTGTGTGTGTGTATATATGTGTGTGTGTGTGTGCGCGTGAGTGTGCAGAGAGGAAACAAATTACAGTGAACTCATGAACTCAACTAAATGAAATGTTTTTATTTCATTAATAACTGTTCCCAGCTGCTGCCTCGTTCAGTTCGGTGGAAAAATGCCGTGATTCACCTGCAGTCGTGAAGATACTGATAATGTTCAATGACAAATGAAGCAGTTGTGTACTCGAGAGTTGCCAGCACCAGGTTGTGGTGTGGTGAAAGCCTTTGTGTGTGTAAGGCTGCGATTATGTGAGGTTGATCAGGTGGGGAACACCTGACAAACTCAAACCTACACCTGCTGAAAGAGGAACAGTCAACAGACAGTAAAGTTCAGCAAGGTCTGAAGGTAAATGAATAATGCAAAGACATAATAACTACGTTTGAACCAGAAGATAAAGATCTTGATTTATCAGTCTATCCTTGTTCCATCGACTGTCTCAAAACCTGGACCTGGACTCTGGGTCTGTAAAGTGAAGCCAATGCTGAAGAGCCTTCAACCTTCATTCTCTCTAATGACCATCAGGGGGCGACTCCACTGGTTGTTAAAGAAGTCAGATTGTATTGAAGTCTATGGGAAAATGTCCCTACTTCTCCCTTGATTTATTAGCTCAGTAAACGTTTTCCTAATGAGTTTATGGTCTCAGTCTCTAGTTTCAAGTCTTCAATACAACATGATGTTCATTTTTTTAAATGATGGTCCATTTAGAGGAAAATAGACCATAAAGCAGGGGATTAATTAGGGGGCGTGGCTACTGTGTGATTGACAGACTGTACCACCCAATCAGGATAGAGTACAGAGCAGGTCAGCTCCACTCCTCACCCCTCCTCAGCTCCACCTTCTAATATGGTTTCTTCTGTTTCCATAAAACCAAGATGGCGACAGCAATTGGTGGCAGCTCACATACCAATGGGTGACATCACGGAGAGTAGACATTTGAGTCCAACTCTCACCTGTGGTCATGAGCTTTGTGTAGTGACTCTACAGCATCTGGGCTCAGTAGAATCACTGCCTCTCCTCGTCCAGAGGATCCAGTTGAGGTGGCATCTGATGAGGATGCTTCCTGGTCTTCCTCCCACTGGAGATCTTCAAGGCGTGTCCAACAAGCAGGAGACCTCGGGGTAGACCTAGAAGATCTGGAGACATTTTACATTGTATTGAAACTGCGGACTGAGTTGAATTGTGGGGGGACTGTGGGGAACTGTCCCTTTTTCCTTACACCCTTCTTTTACGTTTAGTTTTCGTATGTTTTTCCAATCATGTCTTCATCAGTGGAGAACACAGTAATCCGTCTGCCAGACCTTCAACCGAACTTAACATTTAGCATTGGAATTATTTTGTATGTTGTTTATATTGTTGTTTTATGTTTTATGCTGAGCACATGTGTAGCGGCTGTGTTTGTAGCAGCGGTGTATCAGTGTGCGTCCACTCCTACAGTTGAGTAATGAACAGAAAAGTGTGTGACGCAGTGAAGTAGAGTTAAAACAGTGCAGAGTGATAATGTGTGAGCAGGAAGTCAGTGATCAGCTGTCACCTCCTTTTATTAAACGATTCCTGTTTGTATTTTTAAATGTACTGAATGTTCTCACTGTTTCCTCCATGCAGACATACATCAGCTGATTATCTATCCACACATTAGTCATGAAACACACTGACACACACACACTCTCCACCCCGGCTGCAGGTCAAAGCTCAGGGTTGGGCCGCCGTCTGATTGGAGATCTACTTCTCTTCCTGGTTTCCTGTTTGTGTGTTGTGATGTTGAAAGGTTGTGACCTGTTCACCTTCTTGTGATATTTAAATGTTATGTTGGCGCCTGTAGTTCCCGCTCCACTCCTTGAACACTTCTTGCTCTGTGTAACTTGGGTTGAGCAGGTATGAGCTGAATGATGCTCTCTGACACTAGCTAGCTAAAAGAAAAGCTAGCTCAGTGTTTTCAATATTGTACAGAATTGAGGGCGTGGCCTCTTTGAGTGATTAGCTCAATTTTTTTGGATTAGCTGTGGGTTAGTGGGTCAATCACTGCCAAGATGGCAACAGTGGAGCAGCTCACTCTGAGCTTCTTCAGAAACCTGTGGGTGACGTCACAGAGGCGACAGCCATCTTTAGATACAGTCTATGGTTTGTTCTGCGATTGACTGTCCACGAGATGTTGGTCTTTAGGGTTTCGCTGCTGTAGTTACCACCTGTGGCTGCAGAGGGCACTGTTGTTGCAGCCCAAAGATAAAAGTTGCGTAGTGTTGCTTTAATAATATATATGAAGCAGACAGGGAGCTGTCTTTATGCAGTATGTCCAGTTGTTTGAATACAAAACAAATGTTCCGTTAATTTTATTGTTTGTCAGTTTGTGATTTTCATACACAGACTCCATTATAGACATATTAAAGTCAATGTCTGTGTCTTTGAGCCGTTTCTTCCCTCATCTCTTGTTGTGTGATCATGACATGACATGAAACACTGGTGGGACAAGGTCTGAACACATGTGGGACATGTTTTCTTTTCTTCATATGCAGACATGAACATACTTATGTCTGTGACTCTGCCTCCTCAGAATATGTTGTAAAGAGTTGGCAGCTGTGTGTCTGGGTTCCTCTATGGCCACATCCATTTACCCATAACAACCTGTAATGTGTGGATCTGCACAGATGTGGCTTTCCAGCCAGTCGGCATCGCCCCTAAACCAGGGTTTTTCAACTATGTTGTTCAGGGGGCCACTATTTAATAATCAGCTGGTTAATGGTAACAATGGTTCATATAATTTTGTTAACTCTGTGTCTCTCTGGGCTTCAGGCTGCTAGAAAACAAACTTTTGTTGGTCTTCCAGTTGTACAGGCCTGGTCCAAACTGTCCTGTCTGAATTTGGCTTCACATTCTGTCTTAAGCTCATCTGCGCTCTCCTTTTCTCAAAGTTTGGCTGTGGTGGGACTCAAACCCACAACCTTTGAGTCACGGCTCTGGTCCGTTGCAGGAGGACATTTGTTCTAAAGGGCTCAGTTTTAAGGGGAAAGTTATGGATACTGTTGGACACAATCTCACTGTTTTATCAACAGACTCCGTCCACTGCTGAACTTTAGGTGCAAACTAAAAACAGCTTCACAATGGTTTCCTGATTCAGTCCAGTTCAGTCCAGTCAGCTTGCTCTCTACAAACTGTTGTTAGTCTGTGAGGTGTGCAATCCTCACTTCAACAGTGAGGATTAATGCCCCTGACTGTTGTGATGTTGTTGACACTCACCAGGACTGAGGGATGACACCAGTAAAGCCCCTCTGAATCCTTTCTACAGCAGCGGTCTTTGGCCTGTGTCACTAAAACAAACTTAGATTTGAGTCCTGTCCTGTCACCAGCAGCTGAATCAGCTGATCAGCTCCTGTCTCAGTGAATCATGATGTTCAGACAACTGTCACTAGATCACTGTGATACTGAAGGGAACTTAAAACATGGAGGAACATCAGAGTTCACGATGTCCTCAGGAAGTGTGAGTCTTATTTAATCCTTTCAGGCCTGGAGAGACTTTGGAGTAATACTTGGAGTAATATTGGGCTTTTTAAAAAAGCTGTGTTTCACTGAAATCATATTAAGAAATGAAATGTATTTTGTTTGTGTTTTCAGTTTAATATAGATTTTAAAGTTGCACTTTAACTGACAATGGCTGACGACTTGCAAAGAGAGATTTATCAGAGGAGGAGGGGTAGGATTGTGTCGGTCAGGTTTTCAGGTTTTTTGGAGGTTGTTTTTTAACACCTCAGGTCTTAATGGGTTAAAACAAACTGTGGTGGTCAGGATGTCAGATCCAGCTACTGAGCGCTCAGACCAGCAGCCACACTGCATCAACTCTGACCCATCACTTTCACCTTTGTCTTGTTTCCGTCCCTCCTTGTCCCCCTGTGGACGTGTCTCATGGTTTGTAAATTCCTGGTGTAGATAGCGCAGCTCTCAGCTGGTCTCCAGGTCTGAGCCCTGCTTTAATGAGAAAGGACCAGCTCCAACAAACAGCAGAGGACGTGTTGCTGATCCTGCCACCCTGGTGCTGGTATTCTGGCGGTTGTGACTGGACCACACCCAGCGGTGTGCTCAGAGACCCAGGAGTCCTTGCCTCAGCCCGTCACACTATCGCTGTCCTTTCCGCTCCCATTGTTTGTGTGCGGGAGCTTCCGCGATGCCCTGCGACCCTCTTGAAGAAAACAGATTGTGTGTGAGCACCACCGGGCTCCGCGTGGGTTTCCTGAGCCTGCTGCTGGGGCTGCTGGGTATTTATGGAACCAACACTAGTGAATCACTTCCCACTTCGCCCTGCACACTGAGCACCAGTGTGTGTGTTTTCCTTAGTGTTCGTGTGTGTGTGTGTGTTGTACTTTCCTTTATACTCATGCTCATGGAAGCTGTGTGTGTGTGTGTGTGTGTGTGTGTGTGTGTGTGTGTGTGTGTGTGTGTGTGTGTGTGTGTGTGTGTGTGTGTGTGTGTGTTTGTGTGTGTGTGTGTGTCTATTTCTGGCTACAGCAGTGTGTCCTGAGCTGGTGAGACTGGAAACCAACAGCATGAACAACATCCGCTCCCAGTCCACCTCATGCATGCACACACACACACACACACACACACACACACACACACACACACACACACNCGGCTTTTAAGTTGTATTTGTAGTCCGGCATCAGTATCGTTGCTATGGTTAGCCACAAGTTAGTACGCCTTGATCTCTGAATGAAGGTTAAACTGTAATTACCTGCCAGCCAATCAGAGAGCAGGGTTTTCTGTGACTATGGTCAGCTTAGCTTGGAGTCAGACCACTGTGGTTCACATGACCTTTGAGCTGTTCACAGGGGTCACTGATGGGACTAAACTGCCAACAGAGCCTCAAGCATCAGCAACCAATCAGAAATGAGCATTGTCTGTCGCTATGGCATAAAGTCAGGAAAACCAGAGCAGGTTCCTAGTTAAACTTTACCTATTGTACTGTCAGTATTTGGGTGTGTTCACATAAAGGACACACACCAGCATTGTCAACCCCCTGTGGGGTCCTGATTTGGTTCACTGTGAGCTGAATTGCTGGTGTTCCAGGTTTTTATGCAGGAACACCAACCTAATGTTTCCAGAAAAATATGTTCAGGACCAGTGTCTAAGAGAATGAACGACAATTTTGTCCCCAGACTGGGACTGTACAATAAAATGTTTTCACTGAGGTGAGGCCCTCAGATAGGGATCAGTCCACAGGCTGTTATAGGTAAACAAGAGAGTCTCTGTTTTTAAGTCATGTTTCCATCTGTTCACACAGTGGCAATAAAAAAATATTAATAGATACACCATACACCAATCAGCCATAACATTATGACCCTGACAGTTGAAGTGAATAACACTGGTTACCATGGTTACCCGTCAGTGGTGGATATATCAGGCAGCAGCTGAACATTTAGTCCTGAAGTTGATGTTGAAGCAGGAGAAATGGTCAAGTGTGAGGATGTGAGGGACGTGGGATGTTCCTGGGCTGCAGTGGTCAGGACCTACCAGAAGTGGTCCAAGGAGGGAAAACCACTGGACCACAGACAGGATCAGAGGTCAAGGCTCAGTGATGGTGGTGGGGAGTGAAGGCTGGACTGAAGAAGAGCTACTGTAGCTCAAAGTGCTGAAGAAGTTCATGCTGGTTCTGATAAAAAGGTGTCAGAACACAGAGAATGCACCAGAATAGATTATTGGAAATATTCCCCAGATCTCAGTCCAGTCCAGCATCTGTGGGATGAGCTGGACCCACAAGTCTGATCCATGGAGGCTCCACCTCACACCTTCAGGACTTAAAGGATCTGCTGCTAACATCTTGGTCCAGATACCACAGCTCAGCTTTGGAGGTCTAGAGGAGACCAGGCCTCCAGGGTCAGGACTGTTTTGCTGGAAAAAGGTGGCACAGTATTAGACAGGTGGTCATAATGTTATGGCTGATAGATGAATAGTACCTTCAACAAGAATGTGCTACCTTCCAAACCAGTGGTTTATATATATTTGAATTATGTCAGTGTTGTGAGAGACTGGTGACCTGTCCAGGGTTTACACACACACCCAGTGTCAGATGGGATTAGCTCCTGCCCCCACCCCCCACAGGACCCTCTATGGATAGAGGTGTGATCGATGTAAAACGTGATGCTGTGTTGCAGGTGCATTGCAAGGACAAACGGAGAACTGGACAGCAGAATATTTCAAATCCACAACTTCAGTGACTCGTGGTCGAGTCATGAATAATATATTAACTGAGGTCAGATCATAAACAGCCATTTTATATTTATTGTTTCAATTTATCATCAATTTTATGCAAAGCTCACTTTATAGGTTTTTCCAGGGCTTTCAACAGTAGCTCACAGTCACATCTGCTCATGAAGCAGATTTGTAACAGATTTGTTTGGAGTAGAGTCATTATTGCCTCTAGTAGCTTTCTTCAGGATTGGATGTTATAGAGTCTGGGTGGGTCCAGTGTTTTGGGGGGATCTGTCCTCTTTCGTTTCCCTTTTTCTATTGGACACTTTAATTGTGTCTGACAACCAACTGATGTCACCTGGCTACAAAGCGCACTGATAAACTGATAAATTGCTCTCCCTCACACCACAGGTTCTACCCTCACTGCCCCTCTCCAAGCTCCATCATGCCCATCCTCAAGAACCTCCCAGTGCGCCTGAAAGGTGGTGGTCCAACTCTAGACAACGCTTTAATCCTGCGCAGAATGAGCCTCAACATCACCCCCCACCATCATCACCACAACCCCTTCGATGACAACGACAGCAGTGGCCATGGCAACCACTGGTCACCCGGCAGCTCTCTCCTGGACGGAGACGTGCCAAGAGACCGCAACCCGTTCGAGGATGAGGAGGATGAGAACGAGGCTAATGAGGGCAAAAAGGGAAGTGGAGGAGGAGGAGGAGGTTCAGCAAAGGGCTCCTTCAAGTTTAAGTCGCCACTGAAGACTCTGGGAAAGCTGGGCAAGACCCTGAGAATGTCGGGCAGGAGCAAAGGAAGTGCAACCCCCTCCCCACAGGGGTCACTGCAGGGAACCCCTTCACCTTCAGAGAAGAAGAAAAGGGGGAGGAGGAGCTCTGAAGGAAGTCTGCTCAGGTAAAGTGGGATAAAAACTGTTGAGGTGAGGTGGGAGGGGAGGGTTAGAGACTGTGTTCATGTTGACAGGGACAAGGATCTGAGAGGAAACAGGAAGATGAAACATTGTTGAAAGAAGTTGAAGGTAAAGAAGGATGATGGGAATTTGTTTTAGTTATCAGATTATTTTAGATAATCTGTTTAGGTAAAGGTATGAGGGGTGAAGGGAGTTTGTCAAGGGAAAAGGGTGAGAGGGGTCAGTTAAGGTAAAGAGGGATAGTGGGGGTTTGTCGAGGTTTATGACAAGACAAGTTTGTTGAGTAGGGATGAGGAAAGTCACTGTTGATGAAATAGTGGATGAACAGAGTCTGTATCATTTCTTCCTCCGTGTCCTTCTCAGGTTTGCGGGGAAATATCGCGACACCCTCAGCTCCTATAAAGAGTCTTTCACCAACGGGGAAATGAACTGTTCGGAGAGCGAGTGCGACTCCACCAGCCGCCGCCTGTCCTTCATGAAGATGGTTGGTCTGGGGAAGCTGAAGAGGGAGTCAATGGCTGACCACTCGTCTCAGGGCCCTGAGGAGCAGTTGGTGCAGGAGGAGGAGGTGGAGGAGGTCAAACCCAGAGAGCCGCTATCAGGTAAGAAGCAGAAAATTATCTATCTATCTATCTATCTAATCTATAAATAATAAAAAACAAGTTGCCTTGACTTTGACCTCATGACTGACCACAAGGAAACCTCAGCTCAGCATAGCAGAGAGTGGGGAGTGGCGTTGATTACATCCCCCCGGGAAACAATGGCCTGTGTTGACGGTTGTCCAAACCCACAAATACATCAAGTCCAGATGGGGCTTCAAGGGGACTTTCTGCTTCATCAGCAACAAGGTCCACCAACAAACAACATTTGGCCCCTTGATGTAAAGTTTTGTGTAAATAACAAGACCTCAATGCTTCAGACACAAGAGAGGCTACTAGACCAGTGTACTGGACCAGGCTACTGGGGGCCAGCTGGGGGCCAAGAGTGGCTCTGTGGCATTGAACGAAGGACAGATGCTGTTCTTTCTCCTCTCAGGTTTATCTGCCCTGTGTTGTTCAGTAAACAACGATCTTGTTGACCCTTCATCAGAGAAAACTTTGTTTGACACGTTGGCCTTCCTTAAAAACCAAGGGTAATGATTACAGGTGTGTATCCACTGGTTTCTGAGAAACTGAGACCTGATCCAGGACCTGAGTTGGACTGGAACACTGGCACTGAAGAGTTTAATTAAGTCTAAAAAGACTGAGTATCGTATATGCAGCTTCTCTCTTTTTTAAAAGAAACACTAACTTCTGCCAGCCTCTCTCTCTCTCTCTCTCTCTCTCTCCCTCTCTCCCTCTCTCCCTCCCTCTCTCCCTCTCCTTGTCTGTTGAAGTTGTCATCCAGTTTTATCGTCCAGTTTGTTTTCACACCAGTCTAACTGATCTTATCATCATCTGTCGACACTCGGTGCAGTGGGATATTTTTGACCCTGACGCCATTATGGGTTAGGAGAGAAGGAGAGAGGGAGAGAGGGAGGGAGGGAGGGAGGGAGGGAGCGAGGGAGCAGACAGACAGGTCAGTGAAGGTGACCTCACAGCCAACTGGGTTACATTGAGATGCTGTAATTCTGAGGAAATTAGTTTCCACAAGGACTTTGGAATGAATTTGGGAAGTGTGTGTGTATGAGACAGATCATAACTATTGGTTCCGTCCTGGAAATTTCTTAAGGGCGTCTATTGTTTATCGCAGCCTGTTTACTCTCCTATTTTCTAATGAATGATTCAAATGTGTGTGTGTGTGTGTGTGTGTGTGTGTGTGTGTGTGTGTGTGTGTGTGTGTGTGTGTGTGTGTGTGTGTGTGTGTGTGTGTGTGTGTGTGTGTGCGCGCGCTCATAGTTCCTCCACACCCTTGTTTACATGATAAAACAGTTGCTCTGATTTAAAGATACAAACGGAAAAGGAAATATGTTCACACAAAAAAAATGTTCACAGAACAATATGGCTTCTACAGGTAAAGGTCAGTATTTAGGAGTTTTTCTTTAGATTGAGGCTTTTTTTTCTTTCTCTGTGCAGCTGATCCCACACAGCCTCTATAATATTCAGGTCCATGACTGGTCAGTGTTTTATCAGCTGTTTTTCTCTCCAAATATGATTTCACTAACATGCTGAAAAATAAAGCCATTCCCAATCAGAAGGAATTTCAGAAGCAATTTCCATAAGGAATGATGAGTTAAAACCTGTCTGTACTTTTCAGCATCATCATCAATTCAGAAAATCTCACCAACACCACAGGGAGAAATGAAGCTGCAGACCAGGACAGAGCCTCCACCATGTTTGACTGAAGGCCTCAAGCATCTTCATCTCTCCAACTCTTCTTCTCACATATTGTCCACCATTGGACCCAAAAATTTCAAACTTGGCTTCATCACTCCATAGAACTCTTTTCCACTGATCTTCATTCCAGTCTTTGTGAGCTTTAGCAGATTTTAGCCTTTTCACCCTGTTCCCCTTCTGAAAAAGTGGTTGATGAAGCTGCCAGATCCTGAGCCAGGTCTTTGCTGGATGACTTCTTCTCTCAAAGAAGAAATTCTTAATAACATTTTATCAGATTTTGAAAGTCTTTTTGTCTTTCCAGTCCTTTGTTGGACCTTGACCTCTCCTGATTCTTCAGATGTCTTTATAATAGCTGGAACACCACATCTTCAGTATCCAGTCTGTTTGCTGATTTCCCTTTGACAGTGGCCTTGCTTATGCTAAATGATGATTTTATGTCAAATTCTGTGATCTTTGTCATTTTGAATGGAGTGATGTAATTGAAAGTTGATCTTATACATATTAGCAGCTTCCAATGAGTTAACCTCATACAACAAGTGTCTGTAAAGCTCCATCATGTCCTGCTCAAACCTGGTGTAATGGACCTTTTTCACAGCATCATGTTGACATGAAATAGTCAAATACAAATACAGGTGTTATCACTGACATTAATTATGGCTTTAAGAGAGAGGTCGTCAAAGTCAGTGTTCAGTCAAACCAGATAACTAAAGAATCCTGGACCTGTCGAACCTGCTTCATAGTACAGGCCTCTGGTGCTGCCATTGTGGTTGTTACTGTTGTTGAGCACACTCTGCTTAGAGTGTGATGATGATGATGATGATGATGACGACACAGAGGTGAACACAAACTCTGAGTCTCAGTTCAGCTTTAGTTTGAGCAGAAAGTACAGAGATGGGGCTTGTTTTCAGTTCAGCTGTTCAACCGCCGTGTCAGCAGATCAGGTTACTGTGTGTGTGTATGTGTGTGTGTGTGTGCGTGCGTCTTTGTGTAAATGGTACATAACAGTGATGCAGGTACAAATAATCCTGACTCTACCTCTGTTTAGCAATGATACAACACTCACACTCAAACACTCACACTCACTGGTTCTGGATTTTGTGGTTCAGCTGCATCACCTGCAGAGTTGTAGCTTTGTTTGAAGTCTTTATTTCACCATCAGTGATGTGGTTTAGTTCTTACTCTGAAAAGACTCTGAGCAACAGTCCAAGTTTCATCGTTTCATATGTTAAAAAACAAAGTTACAGAAAAGCTCAAAGACCTCGTGACCTTGGTGTGACTCTGGCGGTCTGTGACAGACTTCTGACAGTCAACTTCATGCTTTTTGCCGTCTGATCTAATCACACAGAGGTGACAGATACACATCAGTCTCACATCTGCATTGCAGGTATGTAGCATCAACACGCATGTCTGCATAGAGATAGTCATGTTGTAGATGAAGATAAGCGCAATCCTCCTGCACATGCGATGGTTATCAGGGGACGTCAACCCACTCTGATCATTAACCCCTTCAGAGCTCAGTCTGAACCTGAGGACATGATGTTCCCTAAAACCTTTATTCCTCAGCCTCTGAAGCAGAAAGAAAGAAAGAGACATGAAAGAAACTATGTGAGCCTTTGACCTTTGGCTGTAAATGTGAACAGATGGATTAAACCTTTAGTTTGTTAAGAATGTTGATAATGATTTTGCCGAAGGCCACACAGATCCATAGAGATCAGCCTGCTCCACTGGGCTGATTAACCCACCCCCAAAAATCTCTGTGCCTCCTGATTAGGAGCTCATACACCAGAATTCATAGAAAAAAATTCAAAGTCAGAGTAATTGATCTGGATCTGGGTTCTCAGATACATGTTCCATTATCCCTCCACCAAGTCCAGTGGAAGTCTGCACTGGAGTGCAATTGGACAGGGTGCTAAAAGTTTAGGGGTTCTACGATGCAGACATGAGAACAGAAAAAAAACAAAAAAACAATGAGAGCAGATTGTTAAGTTTGTTTGCCTGCATCTGGAATAATTTAATATTTGTTATGTTCAGCTGACAAATCACATAACAAGACAAAGTAACTAAAGAAAATACAACACTATTAATGAGTAGAAAAGCAGTGAGTGACAACAGAAGCGCTGTGTTGGCTGTTTACTCTTCCCTAAGCTGGGAATAGAGACGTTTCATGGGAGAGATACTTGGCTATGTCAGAGTATAACCTCATTGAAAGACAGCCACGTAATGCGACTGGTGTCCCCATCTCCACATGGTGTACGCCCAAGTGGTTTGTGAGCTCCCACCAATTTGTAAATTTCCGTCACCATCTTGTTTTTTTAAACCAGTAGAAACCATCATTGGAGGAGAAGGTGGAGCTGAGGAGGAGTGAGGGGTGGAGCTGACCTGCTCTGTCCTCTATCCTGATTGGGTGGTATAGTCTGTCAATCACTTCCTCTAAATGGACGATCATTTAAAAAGTGAACATCATGTTGTATTGAAGACTTGAAACTAGAGACTGAGACCATAAACTCATTAGGAAAACGTTTACTGAGCTAATAAATCAAGGGAGAAGTAGGGACATTTTCCCATAGACTTCAATACAATCTGACTTCTTTAACAACCAGTGGAGTCGCCCCCTGATGGTCATTAGAGAGGATGAAGTTTAAGGCTCTTCAGCACTGGCCTATAGGGAAGTTAGTGACTGCCATCAGAGAGGCTAACAGGGAACCAATCAAATCAACAATGAAGACTGGTAACTTTGATTCAGAGGATGACCTCTGACCTCACCCTGTTGAACTTAACATGTTCAGAGACTTTCAAGCTCTGAAAGTTTTTAGTTCATAGTGTTTCTCAGATCAGATGACATCAGAACCTGCCTCTTCATCACGATGAAGGTTGGTGGACTTGGAGCTGGATTAAATCCAGGACTTTATCTTTGTCTCCTAAACAAATGTAAATGAATAAGATTGTTGTCAATAAACAGAACCAACTATAGTGTTGAAGGTTGTACCAGGCTGAGATAAACTATAATTATCCTTGAACTGAGCTGTGTGTGTGTGTGTGTGTGTGTGCGTGCGTGTGTGTGTGTGCGTGTGTGTGTGTGTGTGTGTGTGTGTGTGTGAGAAACAGCTGTGATGTGTTGTGGGTCAGACAACCCACGTAGAGAAGTGAGTTGTTATGAAATCAAATATTTGTCTGAGCTTGTGTTTAGAGGAAACTCTTCATCTTGTTTGTGTGTCTGATTCTTGTTGTGTCTTTGTCGCACTACACACCGTCAGTGGTGATGTGATGCTGTGCATGAGAGTTAAATACACGTCTGATCAGCTGTGAACAAGCAGAAGCTCAGGTAACAGCTGGACTGTACCAGCGCCATCAGGCCTGAAACGTACATATTTTCAGTTTTAGTGGCGTCACCTGTTTTGATGGTTGGGGCTCACGGTGCAGATGTTCTCCAGCTATGGTGTGAAGCTGTACCTCAGCGTTCAGCCTCAACAAAGCTCAGAAACTGCTGCTTCTGTTTTGTTCATTTCCTACAGCAATGCTGGTGGTCACTACAGGTCACTACAGGTCACCACTGCAGCAGTGGTTGTGTATGTGGGCCTGTTAGATTCTTTGTGAGGTGTGTTTGAGAGTTGTGATGTCAAGTTTGGTTTCATTCAACTGCCCAACACACACTGTGGCATCGTATGATTTGAAGCATCGGGGGATGCTGGTAGCTCACACAGGAAGTCATGGATGGATGATCTCGGGTTTGACCCTGGTCTCCTGGGCATCAGCGATCCAGGTGAGACAGAGTCTGCTTCAGATCACAGCTCAGGAGACGTCTTGGACTAACTTTGACCTTCATTCTGTCTCCAGGAGGAGTTTATGTTTGAGGTGAAGAGAAGGAGAGAGTGACGAAAGTGAAACACACACACACACACACACACACACACACACACACACACACACACACACACACACACACACACACACACACACACAGCGTGAGTACAGACGCAGGAGTTTATGAAGGGTAAATTCCACACTGGTGTGTGTGTGTGTGTGTGTGTGTTTCATTAATCCACACTCATGTTACCCCAGAGTCCTGTCAGTCTAAACCACCACCAGCAGCAGATCTGCAGGTGGTTTGTTGGCAAGTTGCTGCAGATGTCAGGTATGAAACAGGAAGTCCACTTAAAGGCCCCTGAACGCGCCACACTCGGGTTTAAGTTGTGTAAACCATTCACAGCAGCAGTCATACTTTTCCCCGTCGCAATTGTGTAACTCCTGCCGCCATGTGTGTAAGAGGCTCACCCTCAGGCCTGTCAATCATTAGCTCGTCCTTCACTCGCTGACCGAATGTCTGCTGCCAGATGACTTCCTGTCAGAGACGCCTGCACCACTGATAACCATTTATCTGACTCGTGTAAAGTGGCTTCTATACTGACATACCCACTGTGAAACTGCTCCGTGAACCTCCAGAGAAGAAGATCTGAGGCCAGAGCGTGTGGAGGTTTGGTTTCAGCAGTGGTGGACTGGAGATTAAAATGTTCCCTGAGGAGAGAGAACTTATTCAGCCTTGAGTACTGTCTGCAGGAGAGAATCACTGATCAATGAGAAAAGGTAGATCAGTGCCAGAGATCTGATTCAGTGCCTGTCACATTCACCACACAATGACATGTTATGCACACAACAGCAAATACACAGCTACTTACACACACACACAACATGGCGTCAGTGTGGAAGTTCTTCACCATGAGACACAAAGCTGCAATTAATTCAGAAAAACAATAAACAACAATTCCAACAGTCAGTTTCTTATGATGGTTTACACAGATCAGCCACAACATGATATCAGGTCACTGGTTGAGTTGTGTGTAATTGAACTAAATGACGTCTCCAGACTCAGAAACCTGCTGGTGACTGACGACAGCATCTCCCACACCTCCCACATTCTGTGTTCTAACAAAATAAGGGTCATTTGAAGTGATCCCAGTCAAACACGTAAGACCAGAGGCTTCATCTCCTCTTCCTCATGTCCTCAACTACAAAGTGAGAGGGACGTCACAGTTCAGGTGAAAAGCTGCTGAGTTGTGAGTCCTGAGAGCAGCAGCCAACTCAACAGGAAGACAGAAAAATGTGAGCACACAGCTCAGGTTACAGGCTGCAGACACACAATACAGCTACTGTTCACTCACAGCACACACACACACACACACACACACACACACACACACACACACACACACACATGCGGAGTATGCACATTAAAAACACTTCAATAGGTTCCATCTTAAGAACATTTCAAATGTTTCCCTCTACAGGTGGATCAGAGCAGGTAGGGGCCGACTCAACTGCTCTGGTTTCACTGTGTGTTCAGTGTGTTGTTCACTGTGTTGTTCACTGTGTGTTCAGTGTGTTGCTCACTGTGTTGTTCACTGTGTGTTCAGTGTGTTGCTCACTGTGTTGTTCACTGTGTGTTCAGTGTGTTGCTCACTGTGTTGTTCACTGTGTTGCTCAGTGTGTTGTTCACTGTGTTGTTCACTGTGTGTTCAGTGTGTATTCAGTGCGTGTTCACTGTGTTCAGTGTATTGTTCAGTGCGTGTTCACTGTGTGTTCACTGTGTTGTTCAGTGTGTTTATTGTGTTGTTCACTTTGTGTTCACCGTGTTGTTGTGTGTGTTGTTCACTGTGTGTTCACTGTGTCTTCACTGTGTTGTTCAGTGTGTGTTCATTGTGTTGTTCACTTTGTGTTCAGTGTGTTGTTCACTGTGTGTTCACTGTGTGGTTCAGTGTGTTCAGTGTGTTGTTCACCGTGTTGTTCAGTGTGTTGTTCAGTGTGTGTTCAGTGTGTTGTTCACTGTGTTGTTCAGTGTGTTGTTCAGTGTGTGTATTCACTGTGTGTTCACTGTGTATGTCCACTGTGTTCACTGTTTGTGTTCATTTTGTGTATTCACTCTGTTCATTGTGTGTATTGACTGTCCATTTTGTGTGTTTACTGTGTGTGTCCACTGTTTCACTGTGTGTTGTTCACTGTGTTCAGTGTGTTGTTCAGTGTGTATTCAGTGTGTGTTCACTGTGTTGTTCACTGTGTGTTCAGTGTGTTGTTCAGTGTGTATTCAGTGTGTGTTCACTGTGTTGTTCACTGTGTGTTCAGTGTGTTGTTCAGTGTGTATTCACTGTGTGTTTACTGTGTTGTTCACTGTGTGTTCAGTGTGTTGTTCACTTTGTTGTTCACTGTGTTCAGTGTGTGTTCAGTGTGTTGTTCAGTGTGTTCACTGTGTTGTTCACTGTGTTGTTCAGTGTTCACTGTATCCATCAAACAGTGTGTGTCTGCAGCCTGAAAGCGTTGTCGTTTTATTATGTGCTGCCTCCATTGTTTTAGAGAACTCAACAAACACGTTTCATCTTTTGAAAAACCCTCAGAGCACAGAAGGGTTCACAGGAACAGAAGCCCAGCCAGCAGGACTGACAGTGAGCAGCTTTCACAACAGACTCACATGGACCTGGACCTGAACTGGCTTTAATGCTGTGACCTCTGACCTCATCACCGCTGCAGGAACCGAACTTTATTCTGCTCACAACACAAACACAAAACATGAAAGACTCAAATGAGTGTGTGCGTGTGTGTTCCTGTGTTGACACTGAGGCGGACAAAGAGGACAACAACATCTGGAAGTCTCACATCCTCACTGTCTCTCACCAACACACACATGCACATGCAGAGCTTTTAATTTGAAAGAGCAGCCCTGGCAAAGCTCTCCCATGACGCAGCAATCGATGGTGAAGACATAATTTCCTGTCCCACTCTGTGCGTGTGTGTGTATGTGTGTTTCCTGAAAGTGTGTATTATCTGGCGACTGCAGTATTATGATGTTATGACAAACTGAGTCATGTTTCCTCTTAATTTATCAGCATCACGTCTGTTTCTGGTTTGACTTCATGTCGACTTTATTACTGGTATTTTGTTCCTATTGAGGGGTTTGGTCGTTCGCTCATGGTGGAGACATGGACCAAAAAGATGAGGTGTGAGGTGCATTCAAGTCTGAACATATAACATGTTGATCTGATTTGGTGTGACCTCACCTCCTGATGTTCCTACAGAACGTCATTCAAAAGCCTCCTGTTTTTTAAGTTTCCAGCTGTAAGTTGTAGTTGCAGTCACCAGTGTCTTACTGGTTTATATTTAAGGCAGCAGGAGGTCACTGTGGCTGTATGACTGACGTTAAAATCAGCTCCAGACTGAACTGAGTCTGACAGAAATGCTCCTCCCTCATTGTCAGATTGTTGTGAATGAGCTCAGATGATGTCATCACAGTGCTGCTGTGACCTCATCACCACTGTGACAGTCAGAAAGCATCCTCCCTGAATGACCTCACACTGGCAGAGCGTAAACACCGACCTCAGACCAGCCCTGCAGTCTCTGGAGGACCAGACTCCCTGAGACATGTCTGCAGGGACCATTTCAGGAGGACTGAGGGACTCGCTGTGACAGGACCTGGTCTCGCTTGTTTCCTGGTCTAACCTCAAAGGCACCAGCTGGACTCTGAGCCTTCATTCAACAACCACGTTTAGTCTTGAGTTTTTTGGCTGAGACATAATAATGTCAATAAATGGTTTAGAGTTTAGATAAGTTGATTGTAAAAATGATTTCTCCTGAAAAATGTGCTCAGATCGTTGAGGTGTCATGAGAATCTTTCAGTCAGTGTCCCTGGTCATCATCCTGTGTCATCTCAACACTTCTTTGAGGGTAAAGGTAGAGACTGCTGCTGCAAGGGAAAGTTTAAAGGTTCAGTGAAACGCCTTCTGTTTACTTCTTAATACACTGCAATAAACACTAATACACATTCATATACACATAATACACATATATCACACAAGTGGAATAAAACGTCCCCAGACCCCAAAGGGCCCCTCAGGCCCCATGTTGACTGCACATCAGCTGGTGATTTGATTATGACGTTTGTGACATTTATCATCTGCTGCAGGTTGAAGGCTGCAGCTGCTTCACGTAGATCTGCCTCACTTCGTCTGCGCTGCTTATTCCCACATACATAAAGACGAAGCAGCAAAGACAGTTCACTCTGTTCAGCGTCTGGAATATAAATGAGCTGAAGCCTGAAGACCTGATCAGAGATTCAGTGGGAACCTCCAGCTCTGTCCCTCTGTCTGTCTCCTGAGGGCCGCTTTGATGTTCAAATCAAACAAACCCACCTCCAGGGCCCAGTCAAGTTAGAAGGACCACAACACTGTGTGTGTGTGTGTGTGTGTGTGTCTGTGTGTGTGTGTGTGTGTGTGTGTGTGTGTGTGTGTGTGTGTGTGTGTNTGTGTGTGTGTGTGTGTGTGTGTGTGTGTGTGTGTGTGTGTGTGTGTGTGTGTGTGTACAGGACTTGATGAGCAGCTGGTAATGCTAATCAGCAGAATGAAGAGGTTTCATTGTGTGTCTGTCTGTAGCAACAGTGAGCTACAGATCTCAGTCACACAGAAACATCAAATGTTTCCAACATGAATTATAAGGAAACTACTTTCAAACCTATTAATGTGTAAATTGCTGCTTAAATTAATTTTAAACTGTCAGAACAGACATTAAAGAAATAACAATGCCAACAAACAGAGAAGCCTTTGCCTTTGACACGTAAAAGTGGGACATAGTGTAGTTTGAATGTGTGTTTCAATCAAGCATCTGTCTGAAACATGAGCCAACACTGAGGAGCTAAAAGCTGCTGTTCCTCTAATGACCACCACAGTCTGGCTCCAACACAATGACGTTGGGCACACAGAGGATGTGCGTTGCTGCTGTGTCACTGGCTGCGTTGCAATTTCTCTTCATTTTAAATTTATTTATTTTTGATAGAAAAAGTCAATGTCTTATGTCACTGCAAAAATGTCTATGCATGTCTGCAACCTATATTAGATTCAGCCTAGACATAGAAACTATAGCAAGAAGTGTCAGTTATGTGTAATGTTGCTGGTACGATGTCAGAATGACATCATCAGTCACTGCCAAGGTGGAGATGGTGGAGTAGCTCACTCAAAAACCTGCGGCTACACTCACCTTTATTTACAGCCTGATGTTCTAATGATTATGAATATACGTTCACCAGTTTGTAAGTTGCAGCAGCTGTTTGAGCTTTTTATTTTATTCATTATTAGTTAATGAGAGACTTTTCTCTTCATGTGTTGCTGTAGTAAATTGTTTCCAGTCATTAAAATGAACTTTGCTTCACCAGTGACTGTCTCAGGTCTGAGTGACAGTTGAACAAGTCACAAATAAAGTCTGAAGCAGTTTCTCTGTGTCTGTGTGCTTCAGTCCTGGAGATCCTGCAGCTAGTGAAGAAGCGGGACCTGTTCCTGGCAGACTCTCACATCCTGGAGCTGGAGCAGGAGTGTAACGAGTCCACTGGCGCTGACCGGGGCGCCGTGACGCAGCCAGAGGACAACACCAGCTTGAGCATCAAAGATGGCAGGCGGAGGAAGGCGAAGGACGTGGAGCTGCTATATGAGGAGCTGCAGAAGGAGCTGTGGGCCGTGGTCCGGGAGTCTCTGAGGTCCCCCACAGCCGGGCCGAACCTGGGCCTGGTGGTTCAGGTGAGGACTGCTGCTACCGTGGGTACAGTCACAGACATAGGCATCAGTGCTGACCTCACCTGTCTGTCTGTGTGCGCGCAGGTGCTGCAGCAGGAGGAGCAAGCTGATAAAGACTGGGCCATCAGCAAGGGGGCCCCCGGGGGCCCGAGGCCTCGTCAGCTGAAGCATAGGTGGAAAGAGGCGGTGGAGGAGGCAGCTGAGGGCTCTCTACCAGAGAAAGCAGAGTTCACAGCCGGAGAACTGGACGGATACCTGGGCCGGCTCCGAGCCCGTGTGGTGGAGGACCTGGGAGCTGCCAACAGGAATGTGGTTTCCATTTACCCCGAAGAGTTCCAGGCCTTCCAGGTGAGACCACACCTGGACACAGAGAGGCCCCTGGTGTCCTAAAGTCAGTCTGAAACATCTCAACCATCGCACTGATTAACATGAAACATTAAACTTTAACCTTTGACTTGTCAGGTGTATGTGCAGAGTTACCATCAGGCAGTTGCCAGGCGACTGGAGGCCATCACTGACAACCAGCTGGAGATCACTGACATCTACTCACTGCTGGACTGGCTGCACAACATATACGACAGGTACACAGGGAGTCGACCTGCTGCTGGGTCAGTCTCCCGCCTCTTTACTGTCTTTCTTCTCCTGCATCTTAAATGACAAAGAATATAATCAACAACCAGAGGCTTCTGTCTCTGCATCACCAGGTCACGTACAGGAGCCACAGTGTTTTCATGACCACTAAATTCCCAGACCTCCACAGGTTGGTGAGGTCTAGTTGGTCTAGTTGTGCCACCTATGGTACTGTCTCCCAGTCTGAAGTCAACATCATTACAGAAAATAAAAATCTGTTTCTGATCCTGGTCCCAGTTTAGTTCAGCAGGATCATCTTCACTGTTGAATTTCACCACTTTATGATGTTTGAAGCCTAAATACAATCAGCAGAGGTAAAAAGCCAATGTTAGGCTACAAACCAATAACACCACAGTCACATGACTTTAACACCACTGTGTGTGTGTGTGTGTGTGTGTGTGTGTGTGTGTGTGTGTGTGTGTNTGTGTGTGTGTGTGTGTGTGTGTGTGTGTGTGTGTGTGTGTGTGTGTGTGTGTGTGTTTATGGTGTTTCAGGGATGTTCTGGGGACCGTGTGCATCACAAGTCCATTCAGTCGCTCTCAGCTCAGTCCTCTGCTGCCTTCAGAGACCGTGGACAGACTGGAACTGGACTGTCTCAACTCTGTCAGGGTGAGACACACACACACACACACACACACACACACACACACACACACACAATTGAGTTTTTTGTTTTGATGCCTGGCTCCTCCCCCTAAAGGCTAAAGTGACCACAGAGCTGAGTCAGGTCCTGGAGGAGGAGGAGAAGAGGTGGATGGAGACTCTCCACATCGAGGAGTATCAGATCACCCTGGCCAAGACCGTCATACAGGTACACACCCACCCTCACCCCCCGGGCACCCCCGACCCTCCCGAGAGGTGTGTGTCTGACTCCACTCAGTAGCTCTGCTCAGTTTCCTGTCTGTAGAAATAAAGGTTATTGAAATATTGTGAAGTGTCTATTATGTAAAGGTGGATTCCACTGCATTTGAACACAACAACTGTTTTCTGAGTGTGTCCTTCAACTGCAGCCAAAGTCAACATCAAGACTTCCTGATCTCACATACACACACACACACACACACACACTACTGTCCTCTAGTGGCTACCACTGATGTAGCACATCAGACATGTTGATAGAGTGTTGATCTCATTAGTGCAGTTTGTGTAAGACTAAGTTGTGCACAAATAAAAGTTGTTATCCTATGAAAAAGTTACGCTATCGGACTGTGTGTTGCTCTCAGAGGCTGCAGGTGGATCTGGAGCGTTCTGCCTCCATCAATAGGAGTCTGGGCTCCAGAGTGGCTCAGTGCAGCCTCAACGGCCTGGCCGACTTCCTCTACAGGTACACACACACACACACACACACACACACACACACACACACACACACACACACACACAGTGTATCACTGGTGGACAGTGATCCTGACTGTGACTCTTGTGGTCTCTTGTTTTAGTTTCCAGCGTAAAGTTGAGATGTTCCATGAAAAGGTGCAGAACGGGATGTTCGGAGACAGCGAGGACGGATACGTGTCCAAGACCATCGCCCTGGTCAACTGCTGCCCCCCATTCAGGTACATACTCACATACAGAGGGACCTCCTCATGAGTCAGATCACTCTCAAACTCAGCTTCAAAGAGGACACAGGTTTCAAGACTTTTATCTTTTATGTGCTCGTCTCAGAGGAGAAGAAAAGTCTCATATGGAGATAAGTGTGAGTCCCAATGGGAGTGATCCATAGGTTGAGGTTGTTTCCAATTAAAGAAAACTGCCCCCGGAGCCTGGACTCTGAGGTGATGAGGGGTAGAGCTTGAGGATGGGGACGTCTCCATGACCTCTGTGTCAAATAAAACAAACACGCACCAGTATTTAGACTGGATGCAGTAGAGGAGGTATATGAGCTATATGGAGACCTCTGCTGGTTGTGACCAGCGTGAGTCAGTGTGCCCTCAGCTGTGTACTGCTCAGGCACAGTGTTTCACTATATGGCTCCCTGCTGTCTGAAGCATGTACAGAGTGGATCCAGACTCCAACACAGGATCAAGAGTAATGAGAAATCCCACTGTGACACTGCTGCACTGAACTTTTACTGAGTGTATGTGTTTGTGTTTGTGTGTGTGGGTGTGTGTGTGTGTGCAGGGGCTTCGTACAGCGCTGTGCTCAGTGTGACCCGTCAGTCAGTGAGGACTCTCTGCGTCGGGCCAACAGAGCTCTGGACCACATCGTGCAGCAGGGAGTCAGAGTCCTGTCTGAACGGCTGTACCTGCACATCAGGGTACAAACACACACACACACACGCAATAATGATAATTGTATGTGTAATTGTTGTGTAATAATCTAATAATAATCTAATCATTTTAGGGGGTGGATATTATTTAAATACTGATTTATTTAATGCAAAAATCACAGTTTCTAAAACACTCACTGTTGCCTGAGAGACAAAATCTAGGATAAAAAGTCTCGCAACTTCACTCTGTTCTTATGATAATGTGTGTGTGTGTGTGCGCGTGTGTGTCTGTGTCTGTCTGTGTGTGTGTGCGTGTGTGTGTGTGTGTGCGTGTGTGTGTGTGTCTGTGTGTGTGTGTGTGTGTGTGTGTGTGTGTGTGTGTGTGTGTTCCAGCCGTTCTTTGAGAGGCTGGTGAAGAGGAAGTGGCTCAGCAACACGGAGCCGTATGAGCAGATCGAAGCTCTGATCAAGGATGAGTTCAAGAAGTATCACAGGATGGACAGTCCTCCATACCAGGTACACACACACACACACACACACACACACACACACACACACACACACACTCAGACACACACCATGACCATGAGTGCAGCTCAGTCCTATTGTTCCACCAAACCAGTTACAGTGAATTAGTAGTGATCATCTTTCTCTCTCTCTATCTCTCTCTCTCTCTGTCTGTCTGTCTTTCTCTCTCTCTCTCTGTCTCTGTCTCTCGCCGTCAGCTGCTGGTGGCGGAGGTCCACCGGCGGGTGGTGATGGAGTACCTTCGCTCCATCATGCGAGGCAGAATCATCTGCACCTCTATGAAGATGAGGAAGAGGATGGCCGGCCGACTCAGAGACGAAGGCAAACAGATCAAAGTCCTCTTCAAAGACCTGGTCAGTTTGGGGTCAAAGGTCATGATAATATTTGCCAGTTTCAACAGTGAGAAATTTACTTCTGTCTTTAGATTATAGTTGAATGTCTGACTGACTGACTGACTGACTGACTGACTGTCTGTCTGTCTGTCTGTCAGGAATCCCCGTCCAGCTGGTTGGACAGTGCTCTGTCTCACATCTCAGAGATGATCCAACTGGAGGACGTCCCCTCCATCCAGATGGAGGTGGGAGTTCTGGTCAGAGAGTTTCCAGACGTCAGGTAAAAAAAAAACTCTGTCTGACTGTCTGACTGACTGTCTGTCTACCACATGATCAGAGCAGGTGGACTCTTTCTCTCTCTCTCTCTCTCTCTCTCTCTCGCTTTCTCTCTCTCTCCCTTTCCAGGAAGAAGCATGTGTCAGCCATTTTGAATATCCGGGGAATGACTCGGCAGGCGGAGCGTCAAGAGATCCTCAACATCGTCAAAGACATTGAGAGCAGCGATGGCAGCGGTTCGACCCGGCTGTCCCGGGACCACGCCCTCTTCTCTGAGGTGCCGGTCACCTCTGAGGTCCACTGCCTGAACCTGGGCCTGAGCCGCATCGCCCTCACCGCCTCATCCTGCTTCACCACGCTGCGACCGCGTCGCCGCAAAACCCGAAAACCCGTCCAGGAAAATTCTGACGACGTTGTCTGAGGATCTGGGTTACGAGATTTTAGTTTTTCCAAGACTGGAAGTGAAACTGTGGTTGTTTAAGCTCCAACAGCCTGATGGTGGTTTTCATTATTAATTTCACTCCATGATTATTATACACTAAACCATCACTGACTGAATTCCTTCCATTAGGCTGCTGCTTTAAAAGAATCCAACAAAAATACCTGATTTGTCACGTTATAGAAAAAAACTGAGGGAATGGTGCAAAATTAATGATGATGATGATGACGAGGCTGATTCAAGGACATAACAGGAAGAACTGAGGACAAAACTGGACTGAAAAATCAGCCCCTCTGTCAGACTGTCTCTGTCAAGACGTGAATCTGTCCTCAAACCGTTTCTCTTCATTGAAAATTGATTGAAATTGATTTGAAATTCTGGTAGATAAAAAATTTCACTGATTTCTTCCATTGAAATGATATGATTTAAGAGGTAAAATCATTCATCAATTATTGGGATTCAAACTTCACATTGAATTGAAAACCAGAAGATTCAAGGTTGAGGTCTGGTCACATCAGAAAACTGTCAGAACAAAATTCATCATCACAAAACAGGTGATGCTAATGTTCTTTGGCTACATACAGCTAGGGCTAACCTTTTCTGGTGATGTAGTATGTACCAACTAGGGCTAATGTTATGTACCAATGTAGGAACTGGAAATAATGTTATTTGGCAACTTAGCTACTCGGGCTAACATTTGAAGTGATGTTGTAATTAGAGTTAATGTTATTTGGTGACTTAAAGACTGGAGCTCACAGTATGTGGCAACTTAGAGACTGGGACTAACAACTTGGTGATGGAGTGACCAAGGTTTAATATGTGGTGATGTAGTAATTATGGTTAATGTTATTTGCAAACTTGGCAACTTTAGCTAATGTCGTCTGATCCTCTGACATCATCAGGTCATTGATCCTTAGTCAAAGCTTTAGCAGCATTTTCCTGATATGGCTGCTCTGGGTGGTGCGGCTTCAGCTACGTCATATACACTTAAAGATAGTTTAACATTGAGTCCAAGCATCATTGCTTTTAGATGAACTTGTTACTTTAAAACCTGCTGTGACCAGGCCTTAATGATGTGTAGAGTCATTGTAATGTGATTTGTGGGTTTTCTGCAGTTTTTATGATGATTTTCACACACTGAACAGAATTTCATATTTTTTTCATGTTTGTTCAAAATCACATGCATCATGATTCTCTCCATGAACACATATTTGATTTGGGGATTTGTTGGTTGTTAAGGTTTTTTTATTTGGGACCAGGACTTTCAGCTAAAAGGCACTTTATGGAGGATCAATAAAAGGAAAGCAGTATTCTGTGCTGAGGTGGACTCTGGACTAAAGTACATTCTGGGACAAAGACCAGAGCAAGAGGACTGAACCAGACTGAATCAACCTCACCTCACAGTGCAGGCAATCAAAACTGTTGAGGTGCCTTGAACGTGGAGTGTTTTAGGTCCAGCAGCTGGAAACAAGATGAAATTCAGGGTTTGTTTTGGGAATTTTGACTGTTCAGGCTTTCACAGCAGATGAGTTTATAATCCCAGAACCTGGAGATTGACTAAATGCTTCATGACTAAACTGGACAGTTGTAGTTTTATTGTTGCACACATGACACATTTTAATCAAAGGTACTAGACAAAGATCTGAGTCTCTATCAGCTGATTGTGTATTTAAATCCAAGATTATAGCTCAAGCTCTTTGGTGTGATGAGGTTTGTCATGTATGTGGGATTCAGATATAAATAGAGATTCCTGGAGAAAGAGGGCTTACTCTGTCGACACAAGAGGGACAGAACTACAGACTTAAAACGGGGATTAAATGTCACCTCATTTTAATGACTTATTCTGCTTTTCTTCACATTTCTACATTTAATGGTTTTGTATGTTTTATCTCATAAACCAGCAAACAACTGAAATTTAAAATTCCTGCTCCTCATTTTCCAAACCATCAGTTTGTTTATTTCCTTTCCTTTTTTGAAATATCACATTGGTGGATTCAAGGATGCTTTAACGTGTGAAGCTGAGGTCAGATGTTATTCATGTCTATGCCTCTTATAAATGTGGATGAATGACTAAATCTGTCTGTACAGAGATCAGCTTTAAACCACAATAAAACGCACCAGATCACTGCTGTGCTTCTGTTTTTGTGGAATTAGAATTAGTCTGCTGCTCATCCATTATTCAAACCTGCTCAATAAACTGTTCAACTTTATTCCTGGCTTTTACTGAATCCACTGATCAAACTCTCGACTTTGACTAAGATCATCAGCAGAGCATTTGCAGAGAAACAGAGTTGGAGTGAAAGTTTGATGCGATTTATTGAAGTCGTCTGTCCACAGAGTAAAATGTTTCACAAGTGTTAGTGGGAAGTTTCCTCCTACAGAGATTAAAATATCACCGACAGATTTAAATACAATAAAAACAGAATGAAGACACAGTGACCCCCCCCCCCCACCCCCGACACCTGATGGTCACTTCTGGACTGGGTACTTTTGAAGAATATACTGCTGAACTGAATTCACAAGCCTCCTCTCAAAGCATCATGGGAACTGTAGTTCAATTCTGTGCGTCTTCTTTAAATGTTGCAATGGTCACGTTTCGAACACTCAAAATTTTTTACGTTCAGTTTCCATCCTTGTAAATCAGAGGGGGGTTTTTTGGCAGGGGATCAAGAGAGGCGGGGCTTCACTGCGTCATCATTTACCAAAATAAAATAAACGAACAAATGAAACATCAAATAGCACCAACATTAATTTCAGGCTAAATAAATACTCTGATGACATTTACAGTAAAAATATAAAACGGTTGAGTTCAAACATATTTACAAATCACAGAGATAATACAGTAGCAGAACCAGGTTTAGAACCAGGACCAGGACTAGATAGAGAAGATGGACTAAAACCAGTCTCTTGGTTTTTAATATGTTTGTGAATGTTCATTTCGTTAACTTGTAAATATTAAAACACTTGAATTGTGTTTTTATATGAAACTGTCAGACAAAAATTCTAGTGAACTTTATTTATGACACAAAGAAATACTCAAATCAACAAAGTGAAAAACAAACAGACTTTACAGGATGAAGGTGGCTTTCATTGGCCTCTGGTTCTGGACCTGTCCTGGATCTGGTTCTGGTTCAGTGCTGCAGCTCATCCTGTTCAGATGCACCAGGACAGATTGTCTCTACTCATCTGTTAATGTTAAATGAACCTTGAGTTGAATCATTTCTGTGTTAAACTGCACTCGTCTGCGCTGTGCTTAGTTTTTACACTGAAACGTTTAAAAAGAAGCTGAGGGAAAGTCTGACGTCTGATCTGAAGAAAACTGGAACAAAAACACGTTTCAAGGTCAAATATATTCACAGCTTCTCACAGGATTCTTTTCCTACTTATTCACAAAATACTGACCAATGACACACAGTCACTGCCTCCCAGCTGACCAATCAGAGAGATGTTCAGCTGTCCAATCAGAGAGATGTTCAGCTGACCAATCAGAGAGATGTTCAGCTGACCAATCAGAATGCATTTTCACTGTATTCTGTTTGGAATGTGGGCGGGGCTAACTTTCAGTTGGGTTTAGTCCTCTGATGACAAGAGAACCTCACTCCAACAAACCAACCAATCAGCTGTCCTAGGATGTGACATCACAGGAAGTGACTTAAAAATGCTGCTGTAACTTATCAGTGAGCTGACTGAGGGCGTGACCTACAAGGTTTAAATGCACCAGTAAAACCAGTCTGGTTTCCAGAGCAACAACAATGTGGACATTTTGGAGATACAAGGTTTTCACCTGTTGACAATGACAGGAATAAATATGACTTGGAACAAATGAAAAGTTCTGTTACAACATCACGTCAGGGTTCAAACTGGGGTTGAACGATACAAGTTATTAACGAATTACTACTGAGATGAGAGTTTGCTCTTTGTAAAGGACACTGTCAAGGAAATTGCTGTATAAATAAAGTTTATTCTCATAAGTTGATTATGTGACTGCCAGGTTCACTGCAGGTCTCAAACTGTGGCTGAAGTTATGAACAGGACGGGGCCGAAATAACTTTTCAGTTTACAAATAAATAATATCTTGTGCAGTTTGTCTTCAACAGGTTGGCACAAATACAGATTACAGCTCCTGAACAACCAAAACGTTTGAGTCATTTACAACATCATCATTATTATTAATTATTATTTCCTTTGATTGGTTCAACTAAAAACACTGACATTGATACAAGCCACTGACTTTGATTGTGTAAGATTGAAATATTTCAGACTTTAGTGCCTCCTAGTGGTGAAAGACAAGACTCAGGAAACCAGCACATAGACTGCACCAAATAAAAACATTGACATGTCCACACTTAGAAGTATAAAAATAAAACTAACTGAACAAAAGCAGATAAGATAATGTTGTCAGGTCTGAAGTCTGAACCTGCCTCTCTGCAGATGTGGGTCAGTTATGCTAAAGCTCTCCCAGTAAATGGTTGTTTGTGATGAAATGGATCAGGACCTTTCTTTACTCTCAGATAATTTGGAAAGACTGTTCAGATCTGAGTTCTGGTTTAGTGATGAGCTGTCAAGTTTTTAATTATTGATGAACCCAGGTGAGCTCAGACATCATGAAACCTACAGTTAAACAACCTCAGTTAACATCTGTGACTGTGATTAATCACTCAGATCATTTGTGCTGCTCTGAGTCACTCCTGTTGATCTGAACGGCATTGATTGATTGACTGATTGATTGGCAGCGTTATCTTTAACATGACAGTCTCTACTCACTGAGACAAATAAACAAGTATCGTCTTGTGCGTCCTCTCGGTGGAGGAGGAGGAGGAGGAGGAGGAGCTCCTCATTCCTGCATGCAGGAGGAGGTGGAGAAGTGTCTCCTCACTGCCTCCTGCAGGAGGAGGTGATGAAGCATCTATTCAACTCCCTCCTGCAGGAGGAGGTGGCATTCCTCCTTACTCACTTCCTCATGCAGACGTTGCACCTCCCGATGTTCTCCCTCTGCTGCCAGGCCTGGGTCAGTGTAGTAGAGAAATTGTTGGAGGTGGAGGTGCTCCTCTCCACTCTGGTCAACCAGAAACTGTAGATGTTGGCAAAGTAGTGGCAGGTTCCTCGTGGCCCCTGACACTCAACAAAGGGCTGGGCCCTGAAGTCTGTCAGACAGCTACCTGATGATGTCAGAGACTGGCCACCGCCCTCATCACCTGCACCTGTATGCTGCAACACATGCAGGAACATCATCATCAGGTGAGAGACAGATGTCTGATGCCTTATTTATTATTGGTATTGTTGAGCAACAGTAATAGAGATATTTGCATATTCAATATTTGCATATGTAGCATTAGTAGAACTACTGCAGTGTTACTACTGTTTTAGGAATTAAATGTTACTAGAAGGTGCAGTAATTTCAGTACTACGCTCTGTTCTAATGGTACTGCAATGACTGTATTAGCAGTAGTATTAGAAGTAGTATTAGCAGCACCAGTAGTGTAGTAGTAGTAGTATTATAGAGTATTCTCTGTAGTACTAACAGAAATATTATGTTATTATATTATGATTAGTATTCCAGTAGTAGCAGTACTAATACTACAGTAGCTGTATCAGCGATAGAGTTATTAGTATCATTAGCAGCAGTAGTAGTAGAAGGTGTCAGATGCACCCACCATGAGGAAGGAGTATCCAGTCCACAGACTCGTCCACCTGGGGGGGCATTCTGGCTGGTGGTCAGTCTGGCTGTGCAGTGCGACAGGGGCGGAGGGGGCTTCACACACCACACAGCGGCTGATGTGGTCTTCAATGGAGACTCCGCCCACAGGTATGCTGGGTACAGCCGCCGTTGTTGACAGCCAATAAGATTTATCGTTACGACTGGCATAAGAGCAGGCTCCCATGTTACAGGAGGAGAATGGCATGGTGGAAAACACCCTCATACACGACCCCGCCTGGCCTGGAAATATCATTAGTACAAATATTAATCAAATATGAATTTCATTTAAATAATTAACAAATTATTTTCAATTTACTTCTTAAGGAACTGAAGGCGATAACAGGAACATTTGAGGATCCCCCAAACCCAACTCACAAGCCCTCCTTAGAAGAGGCATCACAAAGTTGAAGCTGTTGATCTAGTCAACAGCATCTGGAGGTGGTTTAGGGACCTTTCCACAAAAAAAAAAAAAAAAAAAGACTTGGAGGTGAGCTCCAAATACTAGGGTAAGACACTGATCAATGTCCCTGAGAAAGCCTGACAATAGACTCAGAACCAGCTTTTTACTCTGGCAAGGATCCTTGAGGAATCATGGGAGTATCATGACCTTCCAGTCTGCATTTGATTGGTGGACAGAGCAGGTTTATTGCTTTGGCCCCAGGGGTATCTGGTGGAGGCATACTCTCAGCAAAGTCAAACGTGTTCTCAGAGAGTTCCATCACAGATTCTGCCATTTTTAATGAATCAGATCTGGTACAGGTCAAAGGTACAGTTGACGATCTGGTCCTGTTAGCTTCATCCAGATGGATGGATGGATGCCTTGTGTCAACCTTTAGTTCTCCATGCTTGATAATCCTGTGATTTGATCATAGGATCAAATGAACCTCTGCTGCACTTGAACCAGTTGTGTGTGTGTATTCTCTTTCATGGTCTCAGCTGGGTTCCCACACAGATGGGCAATGGTAAAGACCCTGAGATCACAGAATCAATTGACTCAATTTTTGTGGCCTGAAAGGGGGTTAGGGGAGTGTGAGCCAGGAGTAGGATGGGGGGGCTTCACCTGGTGAAGAAACACCTGGTGACTGGACCAAAGCTCAGGGAGAAGAACGTAACTGATCATTAACCTCTAAATAAAGGGTAGTGATGGGAGTAGTGGCACTGAATTATCTTTGAGACTTAACTCTTAAAAAGACCAAATACAGAACACCGGAGGCCTTGAACATGTGTGTTTATGAGGTTATGTGTGTGTTGACATACCCAGGTCCTGAGTGTGGGCCTTCTCCTGACCCTCCAGGTACAGCAGACTGTACCCATTCCACAGACGCTTCATGTTTAATGGACAAATGGGAATATTCTTTGATTGGCTGTGCCTCACCAACAGGAAGCCTGAGTTCAAGGTCTTGGATGGTCCAGGTGAACCACGGTCACCGACTGGACCAGAATCACCTGAGACAAAGTTACATCAACAAAATAAATTGATACACACAACAATTGTACAAATAACTAACACAAACTTGAGTAAATTTTAAACAATAGAATTTACTTCTATTGTTCACACCATTTTGAAATACAGTATGTTGTCATTTTTTTTGGAAGATAAAATCCAGACTCTGAAATGATGTGCGACAGTAAATCTGAATCCCAACAGATATATCACCACATTTCAATAAAACCCTAATGAAAATATTATTTATGTACATATATTGAATTTTCTATTTTTGGCACATATGTACATTTACAAACAACATAGTTAAAACTATATATGAAACCTTTCATAAAAAAAAAAAAAAATCATATATTAACAAATATGTAAGTTAACATTGGTATGTTTGTAGAAATGTAATATATATAAATAGATATTCATTCCAAACCCTGAAAATTTATGCGTATATGCAGTAGCTTCCAGTCAGAGACCACTTACCAAAATGGAAAGAATGAAAATCTAAGAAAAATATAATACATATATCTATATAAAATGTTGTATGTCTTCTCTCTTAATAAACATGCATATATCAATTAGTTATGTAACATTAATATGGTTATAACATATTATATTAATTTTAAATTTAGCATATATAATTTTAATTTAGGTAGACATACAAACTTTACTATGGATATTTAAAATGACATATATACAAACAACATACACAAAAAGTGACATATACTATATGGCAACATCACCACTGATATAAGGGTATACAGAAATATGTCATATATGACATATTTGGTATATCTGTATGGGAAGCAACCACATACAAAGGAAAATGCACAGACGGAGTGTAGATAATCAGATTAGGCACATTAGCACAGACAGGGGTCCCACCTTTGGCTCCATCTACTCCACGCTCCCCCTGCAGGCCTGGCTCTCCTTGGTTTCCATCTTGACCTGGGGGCCCCACAAAGCCTATTGGTCCCTCAGATCCGCGATCCCCCCTCATACCTGGAACACACCAACCAAGTTACTAATCAGTCCCTCATTCATTCCCTCTGCTGGTTCTGGTTTTGATGTTCCTGGAACCAGATTTATTTGAATCATAGGAAAAAACAGTCTGAATGGGACCAGGTCCACTTCCTGTTGCTCACCTTTGAATCCTTTCAGGCCATTTTCTCCCTGGAGGCCAGCGTCTCCAGGTCTGCCGGAAGGACCAAGGGGACCTGGGGTGCCAGGTTGGGCGGGAGGGTAAGAGGGGCAGGGGGAGACCCCACCTCTCTCTCCCTTTGGACCCACTGGTCCATCAAGTCCTTTTGGTCCTGGAGGCCCTTGGTGACCAGGACAACCTCTAGGACCCCGATTACCGGGTAGTCCCATCAGACCTTGTGACCCCTTCATACCTGATCTCACAAACACATACACAGGTTTGAATCTACGATGAGTAAATCAACTTTGGATCCACAAGTCTGTCATGTTGACTGAGTTGATGTGTGTCACCATCCAGCGGTTAGCGGGTCGCTCTCTGGGTCCTTCATATAAAGATATCTCAGATACATGGACAGAGTCTGACCTTTCGCTCCACAATTTCCAGGATTGCCTGGCAGTCCTTTGGGCCCTGGAGATCCCATTGAGCCCATTGGCCCCAAGCATCCTGAGTCCCCATTGTCCCCATCATCCCCTGGCACTGGTGGGTTATAACCTTGATCCCCCATGTCCCCAGGACAACCTGAAACACCAATCGATGTCAGAGGTCATCCTGTATGCTGTGTTGAAGTTTATTAAACCTGAATGTTAAATTCTGACCTGGGTCTCCATCTGGTCCAGCACACCCAGGATCTCCAACAAGGCCTGGGACTGGATTTTTACAGTTTGGTCCAGGTTTACCTGGAAGTCCAAAACTACCTGGAGGTCCTACAACAACACATACAGACACATTACTGAGAGAGAGTCAGACTGAAGTTTAGCTCTTCTGATGGACTAGTGGCTAAACTGATGTGTAGGGAGAATCACACTGTTTCACACCTTTGGGTCCTAGGGAGCCTTTAGGTCCTTGTTGTCCAGGCTGAGATGGACCAGAGGGACCTGGAGGACCTCGAGGACCCTTATCGCCTGGAAGACCTTGGAGACCTGAAAGACCCTGCTCACCCAGACCTGAAAAGACAGACAAGGGAACATTTTTGCTTTTGTGGTCCAAGTGAATGTTACAAACTACATGTTATTTCAAGTATTCCACCTTTATTCTATTTGCTGCTGTAAAACCTCTTTTGTGTGACTCTCATCCATGAACACAGCATGAAGTCACCACTATTCACATCTCACACTTAGAAACTGGTCCAACAACAACATCAGCAACACTTCATGTTGATGCCCAGCAAAGCTGTCATCACATGTGGAACTTTGGTCAAGAGTTTTGGTCTAGAGTCCAGAGCCCAGACCTGCACCCTTTCAGATCCAACCTCCTTCTTCAAAGACAAGTTAAATGCTTGTTTTGGAGACAAAAAAATAATAATCTGACAACAATAGACCAACACATAATGTGGCTTGGTTATGTGCGCTGGCCCTCCCTGAGTCTTTGACCAGCATGACCTAGCATGACTCCTAGCTTGGAAGGCTAACAACGTGTTATTTACAGCCATGCCTCCACGCAGACACTTACCAGGATCAGAGAAAGAAAGAGAGAAACATAGCTTTACACAACAGCACAACAACACAACATGGTGAACCTGACCCACAAAAACCTGTGGTTGAGACCAGTCAGTTTGAGGTCAGGTTGCTGAACTTTGGTCACATGATATCAGGTGGTTGTGTAGGTGTAGAGATGTAGATGTGATGGTGGGTTATACCTCTGGTCCCCATGTCCCCTTTCACTCCTTTCAGTCCATCCAGTCCATGAAGTCCCAGTGGTCCAGGAGGACCTGGTGCAGAAAACACAGAATGTGAACAAACTCACATCTGTACTCTCATCTGTCTGAACAACAGCATCGGATCACTAGTTTTCAGTCTAGTTTCAGCTGAAGGGAAGTAACATAGGATACTGTTGAGGGGCCACTATAACATGCAACTGTAGGGTCATCTGACAGACTGAACTATCACTAGGCTAACGCTGCTAACTGAGGTTTAAGAGCATTTTACTGAATCTGAACAAAGTTTCAAATCTGCTGAACAAATGTGGATCCTTTCTTGAGGTGGTTTGGTTTGCTGAATGTCTAAAGTTGCAGCTGCACAATTACAAAAACATGGTGAAAATAATATAAATTCTGCTTTGATTCCAATTTTTTTCTTTAACTTCTGGAAAGCAGCCCTCTGACTCTCTTTCTTCCAGCTTTCTCCGCCATTCATGTGACCCTGATAATAACAAGGTTTTCTTGATCCAGATCAGATATCCACCTGGATATAGGTGCAACTTTCCCCCTCCTCGATTAGTTCAACCCTTTTGCTTTGTATTGAGCTAAAAATGTACAGTGGATGACATGATGGTTTGTCTGGGTTTAAGTTCTGACCTTGGAGTCCCGGGCAGCCTTGTGGTCCTGGAGGACCATCAGCACCCGCCTTACCAGGAAGACCTGGACAACCTGGACGACCTCTGGGACCTGAGGGACCAGTCGCACCTGAAATAAACCACACAGACAGAAGACAGGTTTAGGGTAAAGAGTCAGACTCAGTCCTGTCTACTCACTCAGTCAGACTGACTGGACAGATGCTAAATACAGAGTGATAATAAATAATGATGAGGAACCTGTTTACCTTGTGGACCCGGGTCTCCATGTTGGCCTGGATCCCCTTTGCATCCTTTCTGTCCTGGAGCCCCAAGGTAACCAGGTCTTCCGGGATCTCCTTGAGGTCCAGGTGATCCTGAGAGAGAGAAACAGCTAATTCATATAGAAACTCACCTGATGGGTTAAACAGCAATGACATGTTTTGTAATTGATTCATTAGAAAAAGATGATGAAAACATATTCTCAATAAGTAAAGATCATCACCTGGGAGCCCGAAGTCTCCAGGAGGCCCCTTGTCTCCGGGTAGACCAGGACAACCAACAGAGTCTCCTTTGTCACCTGAAACACAAACGCAAACTTTACACAAGGAGTTGCACAGGAAAAGACAGAAATTGAATCACTCATCTCTTTTATTTCATGTGTGGAATATGTCAAATCAATGTCTCATGGTGGTCAGTGACTTTGTACCTTTCTGTCCTATACATCCTTGTTGACCAGGCTTGCCAGACTTCCCTGGACATCCAGGGTCACCCTGATACCACAAACAAAACCAGATCCAAATCAATAATAATGAACAGGTCTTCGGTGATACCCATTTTTGAGACTTGTGTACTTCCTGTTTCACTCTCAGGTTTCTGTTCTCACACTCTCAGATATCTCAAAATCACTCTATTTCACCAGTGAACACTTTTTTTTATCTTACCTGATCTCCGGTCTCTCCAGGGAAGCCGATGAGTCCTGGAGGTCCTCGACATCCAGATGGTCCCTGGGGTCCTGTCTTACCGCAGGAACCTGGAGGCCCTGGGGGTCCTAAGATGCCTGGGGGTCCATTTCTACCTTGACACCCTGGATTACCTGTAGCACCTTGCACACCTTTAGCTCCTGTAGAGAAGACATGTTTGTTAAAATCTCAGCCCACAGGATCAGTCTAATTTTACTGTGTCACCTAGACCCTCAGTCTCCTCCCACAGTTCTGCCGGTTGGTCTTCAATCTGGTTTCTGTGGACCTGTTGTAGTGCTGGCAAAAACATCACAAGTCTCACTTTCTCCTGTTGACTCACCTTTTATGTGTCTGTCCAGGTCGTCATGGTTTGTCTGAGTGCTACACGAAGGGAACTGGACTCAAACTTGAAGACATTTCGTCTCTCATCTAAGAAGCCTTTTCAGGTCTACTGACTGTCTTCAGTCTTTCGGTCTACTGTTGTTACTGTACCTTTAAACAAAGCGGTGACTGACCATAGTCTGGGTCTGTAAACTAAAGCCAATGCTAAAGAGCCTTACACTTGCACTTATTGACCATCAGGGGGCGACTCCACTGGTTGTTAAAGAAGTCAGATTGTATTGAAGTCTATGGGAAAATGTCCCTACTTCTCCCTTGATTTATTAGCTCAGTAAACGTTTTCCTAATGAGTTTATGGTCTCAGTCTCTAGTTTCAAGTCTTCAATACAACATAATGTTCATTTTTTAAATGATGGTCCGTTTAGAGGAAAATAGACCAGAAAGCAGGGGATGAATTGGGGTGTGGTTTCTATGTGATTGACAGACTGTACCACCCAATCAGGATAGAGTACAGAGCAGGTCAGCTCCACCCCTCACTCCTCCTCAGCTCCACCTTCTCCTCCAAATGTGGTTTCTTTTGGTTGGCCAACAGGCAAATTTGAAACTCGAAGCTTCAAAATGGCAGCTCACAAACCAATGGATGCTGTCACAGTGGGCTGTCACTTGTGACTGACTGACATATGTTTGTCCCTCTGGGCTGACCGTAGCTGTACAACAGATCTTTATACTTAATCCTCAATTCAATACAACCTGAACCTGGAGTTGCTTCAGCTCATCCTGACACTGTAACTCAACTCAAATCTCCTGATGAGACTTCTTGCAGCAGTTAATCTGATATATATATATATATATATATATATATATATATATATATATATATATATATATATATATAT
>CM076657.1:4139295-4150128 GCA_038496675.1 Rachycentron canadum | reverse complement strand
AAACTCAGAGCAACTTCTCCTCACTCTGAGATCAGAAAAATACAGGACTGATCCCATTGACTTTGGCTACAAGCAGCTGACAGCTAGGCCTCTGAAGGAGACACTCTGATTGGCTGTGACATCACCCACTGGAGCCAATGGGAGTGTCCCATGTAGAGACGTGACTCTAGACGACACTATCAAAAAGACGGAGGATGGGAAGGGATGGATAAACACACAGAAGTAAAGCAGCAATGCTCCAGTCAAAGGCTCAGACTGATCCAGATCTGAACTAACTTCATTCATGAGTTTATCACTGAAGTCAGTGTCACACAGGACAAATCAGGGCTTGTTAGAAAGAGCTGATTCTCTAGTTGAAGGAGAAACAAACAGCTCAGAGCATCAGGAGAACAAGGCTCTAGATACAATGTGATTCTTGGAAGCGTATGAGCTGTCATGGGCTTAATTGGGGTAAAGCAATCTTTCTGCAGCAGGACAATATTATCACTCACTGTTTACCTTTTTCTCCTTTTGGGCCCTCACATCCTTGAATGCCATCTCGTCCATTGAACCCTCTCTCCCCTGTCAAACCTGGAGCTCCAGGGAATCCCTGCTGTCCCGGAGTCCCTGGCCCTCCGTACACACCCTGGGGTCCCAACAGACCTGAAACAGATTCTTTCAGTGAAGCTGTGTCATCAGGAAACATTAAAACACAGGTGTGTTGGTGGGAGGAGCTCACCTTTCTGACCGTCAGGCCCTGGCAGTCCTGAGTCTCCAAGGGGGCCAGATGGACCTTGAGGCCCCTGGTATCCTGGGAAACCTGGAGAGCCAGGTTTACCTACAGGGCCTTGAAGGCCAAAACCTGGAGGACCCACCCCCCCAGTCTCACCTTTCTCCCCCTGAAAACCTGAAATAAAACATGATCATCATTAAAGGGAGACACTGAGATTTTATTTAAAATTTTCTACAAAGAAGAAGGAGGATGTTACACTTATAATGGTTCATTTAGTGAATATCTACTCAACTTTAAGATGTCACATGAATTAATGCAATGAAGAGTTTACCTGGAGGTCCAATGGGACCTCGAGTACCAACATGGCCTCTGGAACCCGGTTTCCCTGCCTCACATCGGTTAGGTGAGGGGCCTGGGGGACCAGTGACACCTGGAGCTCCATCTGGCCCTCTCTGGCCCTCTGCTCCAGGACCACCGGACAGACCCTGGACTCCTGGACAAAGAGGAGAAGCAACAGATGAGATCATTCATAATGTTGTCTTTCAGCCCAAACTTCACCTCTTCCTTTCACTTTTGGTTTTACTTTTGTTTTGTTGTTTTCTTTTTTTACCATGATCTTAATGAATATTATGGACATTTTCAAGCTGAATAACATGTTTTAACTGGACAATTGCCTCGCCCTGAGTATGACTGGGCTGCTGACATCCTCATGTTTCTGGCTTTGGTACCTGGTGATTCAAGCTGAACTGAACTCAAGAAATATGTATTACACAATATTTCTTGAAATATTAAATATTAAATTACAAACTGGAGGCTTCAAAACAGCAGCTCACAGACCGATGGGTGACGTCATGGTGGGTTGACTCTTGGTCAGTACAGAGAGCCAGAGTTAGCTTTAGCATAACCACTAAGACTGCATCATCTAGAAGTTAAGAAACAACATAAATAAATAAAAGATGCTTCAAAATCCTTTTGCTGACTTATAAAGTCCTTAATGAAAAAGCTCCATCCTATTTGAAAGACCTCATAGTCCCTTATTATCCTTCCAGAGCACTTCGCTCCCAGAATGCAGGTCTGTTAGTGACTCCCAGTATCTTTAAAAACAGACTGGGAGGTAGAGCCTTCAGTTATCGGGCTCCTTTACTGTGGAACCAACTCTCTCCATGGGTCAGAGAGGCAGACACTCTTACTACATTTAAGACGAGGCTTAAAACCTTCCTCTACGACAGAGCGTTCAGGTAGCTCTGAACCATTTTATAGATATGCTGCTATAGGCTTAAACTGCTGGGGGACACATCAGGTACCACCCATGAGGTTTCTCTTTTTTTTCCCGTTAAAAGGGTTTTTGTTTTGAGTTTTTCCTCAGTCGATGTGAGGGTCTAAGGGCAGAAGATGTTATGATGCTATGTAAAGCCCTTTGAGACAAACTGTTTGTAAAAATGGGCTGTACAAATAAAATTGCCTTGCCTAACTATGGTAAACACTCTGACACACTCTGCTGAGTCCTCGTCTGGGTCTGACTGAGTCTCTCTGATGTTTCCTCCTCTAACCATCGTGATACTATCTGCTCTGTCACCTGTCAACCTGGAGCAAGCAGGTGGTGGGTCTTAAAGTCTGATTCAGATTTCTCATTGAAAACAAAATACTAATTATTGCAGAGTTTAATATATGTCTGGAGGACTGTTATATTCTTATATTGACTGTTTTATCCAGTGAAGATCACTCACTTTCTGTCTTTTGTCATCTTTTGGCAGTTGGCAGCTTTTTGTGCATTACTTAATTTTTAACATTATATATGGTACCACCTTCTGTTACATGAGTGATAATCCTCTTGAGAGTTAAGAATGTTCACATTCATTAATGTCAAGCAGGTCCAATGAGTGCACTAAAACAATCACATTTCAAATTAAATCTAACAGATTTAAAACAAATTTGAAAAACTGATTTCATTTTGCTAATATAAACCTGACAGATTTTTCACCATATTTGACTACTTTATAAAGACCAAACTCTGTTGTAAACTGTTAAAATCTGTCTTGTTCTAATGCAGTACAGACAATTTAAATATCAGATGAATCAAGACAAAACTGTTCAGATCTTTGAGATAACGAACTGATGTGTTGGTCTTAAGTAAAGTAAATAGATTTCCCAGAACACTGATTCATGTGGATCAAACACTGTGCATCTCACATCTGTTTATTCACCTTGTAGTCCGTCTATGCCAGGGGGACCAGGGACTCCTTTAGGGCCCTGAGCCCCAAGTGGTCCAGGGAAGCCGATAGGTCCTGTGGGCCCAACATCAGAGTCACCAGCTGGACCCCTGAGTCCAGGGAAGCCTGGAGTACCTGGAGAGCCTGGTACACACAGATAATCACACTGTAAACACAGCTAATGAGTTAGTATCTGTTCTGTGTTCTCTTCTTCGTACCTAAACAAAATGTTACTACAGGTACACAGGAACCTGTGCAGCTCACACCTCCCATTTTAATAAACATTTTTTAGCATTTAGCCAAAGAATAATTGGAGGCCTGACCTCGCTTCATTCAGGACCTTCTTGCTGTTTACTCTCTCCCGCCTCAGACACATCTAACCAATGAAAGGAGAGAATGCTTTCACCTGACTTTTACTGATGTATTCATCTCCATTTCTCTCTGACTCAGAGAGCAGAAAAGGTTATGGGAACACCCACTGAGCCCTCTCGTGTGTTGCACATTGTACTGAGACACCAAGCATGTGTCTGTCTGTTTGTACACATGATGTGTTGTAATTTATTTAATAAGGTCTGAATGCTTTGAGATGTACACCTCTGAATTTTAGTAGTAGACCAAGGTTTGAATGTGTTCATACTTAATGTGTTTAATGTGTGCTTGCTGCACAAGACAGTTCTCTCCAAGTGGAGCTGTTTCTGAACAGCTTCAGACAGTCTCTGTGATTGGTTTGGTCTGATTACGATTGCTGTTTTCTGAGCATGAATCACACCAAGGAATAAAAATAATCAGACTCTGACTCAACCAGACCTTGTTTCATCGCTGGTTCAGACAGAATGAGAGTCTAAATGGTTTTAAAATGGATGACTGTAGTGTCATTTGGACCTTTGAATGATCCTGAGACTCAGATATAAAGTATCCACTGTCAGCAGATGATGACAGTGACTGTACCTGGATCTCCTCCATAACTGAAACCTTCAGGTCCTTCTTCCCCAGTATCTCCAACAAAACCTGAAGGCCCTGTTGGAAGAGCAGTGGGAAGGGGTGGATGTAAAGATACAGTTAAAGACAATGTGAAGATATCAAAGGTGTGACAGGTGTGCTCTGGTACCTCGTCGTCCAGGTAGTCCAGGAAGTCCAGACTCTCCTTTGTTTCCTTTAATTCCATCAGGTCCAGTGATGCCACGAAAACCTGAAGGACCAGGGAGTCCTGTGTAACCTGGAGAGACAGACAGGTGAACAGGAAGTCAGACACAGGTGGTCAGACAGATGAGACAGACAGATGTTATAGGTGGTGCTTACCTGTGTTCCCAGTGTCTCCCTTCTCCCCTGGGGGGCCAGGGTTTCTGGGTACACATGGCAGGGTGTCACCTGCAGGTGAGGACACGTCAAACAGGAAGTGAGAGGAGTTATTGAAAATTTAAATGTGGAATAAGGCAAAGAACCATTGAACTCCAAGAATTAATGAAATGTCACAGGAGTAGGTTTCCACATAGATTTTTGCAGTATCAATTTAAAGATGACTTCAGATTGATTTTTACCATTAACCCCCTTCAGCCCTGGGGGACCCGGGATTCCTGGAGGTCCCGGCTCCCCAGGTGGCCCCCGCTGTCCTATTGCTCCGACTATATCTGCTCCAGGAGAGCCTGGAAGTCCTGATGATCCATTTGGCCCTGAAAATCCTGGGAAGCCTCTGTCTCCGGGAGCGCTGGTAAAACTGTCACCCTGAAAAGAAAAGAAACAGGAAGCCGATTTATAGTTGGTCGTGGTGGTGGGGGGTGGAGGGGGGTGGACTACAAATTAGAACCATGAAAAACAAGATTGGGTGGACAGACTTCTCCATCCTCATAAGTACATCTGTGTCCGAGTTTCCTCTTGGACCCTGTCTTCTGTTCTACCTTTACTTTTACATGGCTGTTAACTGGACCATGTGAGTCACCTGAGAACCAGGGTTTCCTGGGGCACCGGGGAAACCATCACGTCCTCTTCTCCCTGAGAATCCTGGTCTGCCCATGTCACCCGGCTGGCCCCTGTTTCCCTTCTCACCTGGGGGCAAAAGTCCAATCAGAGACACTGAAGTGACCTCATGAATTCATCTTAATTCTGCCTGATCACAAGCATCTACATCAGTATTTGTTGGGTCATTTGAAGAAAAAGAAAATAACAGGAAATACGACGGAGATGACAGCAAACAATGTTTACAATTTAAAAATAGACAGATACTGTTTGGCATACATGCTCTGTGCAGAGTTCACAGACTGGTAACTCACCTATAATATCCACTACAATGAAATCTCCCTTCTGACCTTTTAACCCTTTGATGCCTGGAAATCCAAGCGGACCCTTCAAAAACAACAAATAATCAATACAATAAAAACAACACAAAACAAAAAACTTCTGACCCTGTTGTTTGGTAACTCACCTGTTCTCCACTCTCTCCAGCATCTCCCTGTAATCCTTTCTCTCCTTTCTCCCCTGGGACCCCCATGGGTCCAGGAAACCCCGGATTCCCTGGGTCACCCATAAGTCCAGGGGAGCCCATTAGTGTTAGAGGAGGGCCACAAGCACAGTCACCATTGGAGCCTAAAACACATGTCAATAACGTGTAATGTAATAATTGTTATACATGTTAATTGTAATACATTGGAGATTTAAAAACAGAAAGTTGAGGAAAGTTTGAGTTCCTGAGGGAAGCATCCTGGAGCATCTGTTGTTTCTACTGAACCTTGTGTTACTGAGTCTATGAATGATGCAGAAGCCAAAACACAAAACTTTACCCAACAAAAAAAGGTGGTTTTCCACCATGAAACTGTCCCAGTCACATTTTTACTGTTCAGTAAATGAGAGTCTTGTATATTCTGAGCCGGTCCAATCCCAAACAAGGGATTAGAGAGGATGAAAGAGGAATGATTTGTCCCATCACTTCATTGTTTCCATTCAAATCTAGTACAAATTTTAACCAAAGTTAAGAAAATTTTAGGTACTTGAAAACCTTGAACCTTGAAAAACAGGTGTATTGAGGAGTATTTTTACCATCATGACTGTAGTAACAGTATCTTAAATTATAAAGTGTCTCTGAGGTCAGGTTGTGTAGTCCTGCACTTTAACCCAATATAGAAGATTCCTCCAGTCTGATGGGACATCATCGATATATGTTTCATTGGTCCATAAAATATCAGTCCATGAAGAATCAGTCAGACCTTTAAACCCTGGGAAGCCCTGAGCCCCTGGAGGTCCCTGTTGACCCGTGTCTCCAGATTTTCCTGTGGCCCCGGGGAGACAGTAACGACCTGGGGAGAGAAACAAGTCATTCGTAGGATGACAGCCTTAACTGATCTATGGTCATTGTGTGATTACATCACCAGGTGTGTGTGAAGTCAAATATTAGGTGTGCGAGCGAGAGCTCTTTGGTACCTGGACTTCCTGGTTCTCCTTTCAGCCCTCTAAATCCGGGATGTCCTGGTTTTCCAGGTTCTCCAGGTGTGGGTCCGTCTATCAAGACCTGACCTGGGTCTCCTTTGTCCCCTTTGGAACCTGGTGCTCCGCCCTGACCGACAGCACCGGGCCCTCCTGGAGAGGAACCATGAGAGAACTTTGTTGATCTCAAACCATCCAAACACACTTGACTGTGACTGTCTCATGCTGATTCGCCACACTGGACACATGACGCTGCAGGTACAGACCAGGTATGGAGATGCCGGGGGCTCCTGGAGGTCCATGCATTCCCATCAGCCCCATGTCTCCTGGAGGGCCACTCAGGCCAGGGGGGCCAATGTCCCCAATAACACCTGGAGGACAGGTGGAGTGATGACATCAGACCAGACTGATGACGTCATAGCACAGTAACAAAAAAGACAGAATCTGATCTGTTATTGATCATCAATCAGCTGATCAATCACTGCAAACTGATTAGTACCTGTGTGTGTGACGTCTCTCTCCTGAGGAAGGCCTTTAGGGCCTGGATCTCCCATCATGCCCTGGGAACAGAGATTCATTTCAAACTACATATTCACAGGCAGATGCTGATGCTCATCTCTGAATAGTCACTTTCTTCCATCGTGGGTCAAATATCAGTTTCATTACAGAAAACGTGGGCGTTAGTGCTCAGGTGTCTGGATTTACTCGTCTCTGATTGGTCACCAGCGAAACATTACCAACAGACAAACTCACTGACCTTAGGGCCTTCTCGTCCAATCAGACCTGGGAGACCTGGACTTCCTTGAATCCCCTGAAAACACAAACAGATCTGCACCTTTAGAACAAGGAAATCCTTCTGATTGGCTGACAGGTTTTCAAAATGTTCTCAAAATGTAGTCTGCATACGACCTCTGGTGGTCTGTGAGTAAATGAATTAAAATCCCCTGTTGTTTGTCAAACTGTTTGAGATTGAGCACAGTATTGCAGAGCTTGTGTGTCATTTTCATTATTAAATCAACTCATTCAAACACAATGATTTAACTGTCTGTTTTGCAGTGTGGTTGTTCTTAAGTGTAACCCACCGTTTACTGTCTGAAGTTATTCAAGATGCTTGGTTTCAAGCCGTTCAGAGAGGATTTCTAACATAAAACTAAAGATAAATCAACTCCAGGTGACTTTGCAACTGGCTGCCTTATTTTTACTATTGCTCATTTTCTGTTTTGTCATCTTTTACATTTTTACAGTGTGTTTGACAGTGTTGACTCACCTTGGATCCTTTCTCTCCAAACAGACCAGGGCTGCCAGAAAATCCCTGAAACACACAAACACATCACATGTTTAGGGGAATGCTGATGTTCCATTAACAATCTGAACATAAAGAGTAGAGTCAGGACGGTTAGTGTCTCAGAGTTCATCTGTCAATGTCAGCTTCGCTGGTCCAGATTCATCCTGCAAGTCCAAACACACAGAGTCATAAAGAACTATCCTCAGTGACCAGGAGAACCAGGAGTCTCACAGAGACCTGATCCCAGCATTAAGAGATGAGAGAAATGAAGCATGCTCTCCAAGATGCTACCCTAAGCTACAACCTACCAGACAAGAACCTGAGGAACTGTGAGCAGGTTTACGAGGAGACCTGGATCTGGTTTAAAGGGGGTCACAGGATTCCTCTGGACCTGTGACTCCTCTCAGACTGAGGAGCCTTTAGCACTAAAAGTCTTTGTGATTTAGTCTTGGACCAAGAACTCAGGGATCTTAAAGAGTCAGGCTGAGGACGAGGTCTAAAAGCTTTCAGGTTTTCCAGCCCTGGAACTGATCAGTATGATCAGTAATGATCATAATGACAATAATGTGAAGATGGATAATTACTCACCCTGGGCCCAGGAAATCCAGGAACCCCTTTCTCTCCTATGATTCCTGGCAGAGAGTCAGTGCCCTGAAACCACACACACACACAGGACACACACACACACACACACAAACACACACACACACACGCAATAGTCAGTGCACAATTGATAATCTGATGTCAGACGATGGATACCGTCCAGCTGTAGCGCAATAATCATCAATAGAACCAGTCAGCATCAATCAGAGGAACCAGAATTCCTTCAGACAGATGTTCCAAGGGTTTGGTCTGAATTTACCTGCAATCCCTGAACTCCACAGACTCCTTTAATCCCTCGATGGCCCTGAGGAACCAACAGAACCCACCATTAGAACCTAAGCCATCTGTAGCAGAACTACATGGCTGCAACGTACTGAAGACCCACCCACCTTGTCTCCTTTAATGTACAGGTCTTCTGGAGGGTCGACATACTCAAATGGCCCCGGGGGGCCCTGGAGGCCCTGATCCCCCTGTGGATAACAAAGAAACCACTGTGACTAATTTTATTGATTGATTTAATTATCAATAAAAACTAAACTGTCTGACTGGTGCTTTGGTGGCTCCGCCCCCTCAGTGATGTCACAGCCAGTGTTTTTCAGTACCTGGGAAGCACCTGCTGTGACGTCACTGAGGAGGTGTGTTCAGAGGAGAATGTGAATGTTTGTACCTCATCTCCTTTCTGTCCGGGCAGAGATCGGCCTTTCTCTCCCTGAAACACAAAATCACCAACATCTGTTAGACCTTCACCAGGTTTTGAACACACTCAGTCCATCATTAACAGGTAACAAGAACCAACAGGGCAGTCTACAAGAGCTAAATAGCTATTTTAGCTCAGAGTCAGAAACAGTATCAGAATAATAAAATATTTTCCTGTCAAAGGTGGAACAGTTTTTGAAATCACCTCTTCCTCAATCACAATATTATCAGGGAGTTTCAGTTGTCTATATAAGACATTTTACTAGAGTGTGTAAAAGCGTTTCACAAGTTTTTATCAGTTGTATAGGTGTATGTTGTGTGTGAGAAGATTTCAGTTGTGTGTATAAAAGCTTTTCACCTGTGTGTGTGTGAAGGTTTCAGTATAGTATGTGAATGTGTTTGGTTTTATACTGCGTGTACATATGTATGGTAACGCTAGATAATGAAATAAAATAAAATGGCCAACTAACAAAACAGCTCAAGGCAACTGATGCAGACTAACTTGAATGGGAATCATGTGTTGAACTGACCTGAAAATAAAAAGTTGAAGTAAACAGTGAAGGAACTGTGGGTTAATCAGGGAGCAGGGTTAACCTGACCTGAACCTGGACTAAGACCCAAAGTCTGAATCAACTAAACCTTATGCCAGAGAAACATTGGATGTGACGTGTGTATGCAATGGCTGCAGAGCCTCTTGGTTTTCATTAGAAAGGATACGCTGCTATCCATGCCTCCTGTGAGCCAGAGATTTGGTGTCTCACCTATTTTTTATACGTGAGACGTCTCGCAGCAAAACTATACAGAGAAAAGTTTGTTGATTTGTCATTTTGACATCATATCACACAACACGACTCTGGCAGCAACAGTTACACAGCCGACATGCAGGCAGTCTGGACACACATGCTTTTCCGCAGCAGATCAGCAATGGCAGCCGCAACACACATCAGCTCTGAATGTGTTCAGTTTGTGCATTGGATCTGAATCAGGTGGCTGGAGGTCAATGAGGGTCAGAGTAACATGAGCCAGTTTAAAACCAGATGTGCTGCTGCATTCTGGAACATCTGTAACGATTTCACGGTGTGTGAGTAGAGTCCTGTCAGGAAGGTGTTACAGAGAGATAACCATGGTCTGAACCAAGAGCTGGGTGGTAAACTGAGTCAGGTAAGGCCTGATTGCCCCGAGAAAAGCAGCGTGACCAGGAGACAGATGCAACACAGTCCAAAGAGCGGTCATCAAACATGACACCCAGGTCTCTCATGAGCCGGGTTGACTGAGAGAATTTCAAAACAGCAAGTGAGATGTTGTTAAAACAAGTTCAGTATCTCCAGCCGTGACATTCACATTATCTCCAATATGGTCAATAAGTATTATAGGAATCAATGCGAAGATCACAACAGTGAGTGATTGTTCGTAGCTCCATGCCCACCTGCGCAGCATAGCCAAGATTAGGAATATCCTCTCTCAGAGTGATGCTGAGACACTAGTACATGCATTTATCACCTCTAGGCTGGACTACTGTAACTCTCTGTTGTCAGGATGTCTGAAAAACTCTCTAAAGAGTCTGCAGTTAGTCCAGAACGCTGCAGCAAGGATATTGACAGGAGTTAGTAAAAGAGAACACATCTCTCCCTCTTTAGCTTCTCTCCATTGGCTTCCTGTAGGATATCGAGTCGACTTCAAAATCCTTCTGCTGACTTATAAAGCCCTTAATGAAAAAGCTCCATCCTATTTGAAAGACCTCATAGTCTCTTATTATCCTTCCAGAGCACTTCGCTCCCAGAATGCAGGTCTGTTAGTGACTCCCAGTATCTTTAAAAACAGACTGGGAGGTAGAGCCTTCAGTTATCGGGCTCCTTTACTGTAGAACCAACTCTCTCCATGGGTCAGAGAGGCAGACACTCTCACTACATTTA
>CM076657.1:4113732-4139121 GCA_038496675.1 Rachycentron canadum | reverse complement strand
TGACTCTCCCTGCCTTCCCTCCCACCAAAAACTGCCTTCATTAACTCCTGCACACCATTTCCATCTGTGCATATTCTGTATTGTTACCTGTTTTCTTGTCTGTATACAACATCTATTGCCCGTCTGCCCGTCCTGGGTGAGGGATCCCTCCTCTGTTTCTCACCATGAGGTTTCTCTTTTTTTCCCTGTTAAAAGGGTTTTTGTTTTGAGTTTTTCCTCAGTTGATGTGAGGGTCTAAGGGCAGAGGATGTTGTTATGATGCTATGTAAAGAACTTTGAGACAAACTGTAAAAATGGGCTGTACAAATAAAACTGCCTTGCCTTGCCTCATGTGATGAACTGAGATATAATAATATCCAACAGGTATTTTTATCCTCACCCAACATAAACTTGTGCAGAGTCATCCATCCATTATCTAACCACTTATCTGTGCAGGGTCACGAGAGCTGGATCCACTCACAGCTGACATTGGGCGATGGCAGAGTACAAAATGGACAGCTCACCAAATGAACCTGATGTACATGTCTTTGGACTGTGGGAGGAAACTGGGGAACGTGGAGGGAAAGTACACAGGGAGAACAAACAATAGTTCAGACCCAGAACCTTCTTGCTATGAGGCGACAGTGCTAACCACTGCACGAATGTGCTGATGTGCAGATTCATGCACTGAAGACTCAGAGATGAAGTCGTCACTGAGACACACGCCACATTCCAGTCTGAGCTGAGTGGGACATCAACAAGACAACAGCAAACATGGAGGAAGTGTCGCATTCAAATGGGGACATCAAGAAACAAACGATCCAGGTGAAACACATGACACAAACACAATGATATGAGACTTACAGGAGGACCCCTGGAACCAGGCAGACCAGGGAAACCCTGTACAGAAACACAGGCACATATTAGCATCACGTGTAAGAACAACAGCAACAACAAAATGTGATTTAATCCCAGACGAATTATCTTATTTTTATTAGGTGTGTTTTTGTTGTGACTCACGTTGGTCCCGTCCAGTCCTGATAAACCCTGATCTCCAATTGGACCAGGGAATCCCTGCTCACCCTGCAGGCAGACACAGACCTGTCAGTGCTGTTGTCATCGCTTCATGTGTCACATGTTGTTGTTGTTTGTTTGTGTGTTTGCTCTCACCTTCAGTCCAGGAAGTCCAGAAAGCCCAACGTCTCCCTGTGAGACAGACACACACAATGACGGTATCAATAATAATTATTGTCAGTGTAAAAAGCATCAAAACAGCCCATAATCTGTGGTCTCCATAGAAACCGCCTGCTCAGTGTGCATGGAGCTCAGAGCCACAACCACCTGGAGTTAATTTCCTAATGGATTAATCTGGAATATTGAAAGTAAAAAAAGTAATACATTTTGTAGAGTTTCAGTTTCAGTTCTCTTCACACAGCTCTAATGTTTTAGTCTTAGTCTAAAGTCTTATTCAGGGGCAGGGGCACTTACAGGTACCCCAGGGTACTGTATGAAGTAGACTGCTGGATCTCCTGGAAATCCCTTCAGTCCTGGAAATCCCTGCAGAAAATATCACATCACATAAACTATTCTTAGTTTAGACTTTACTTTTAACTTAACATTTGTTGGTTTAAACAGTTAATTAAAAAACTGACAAATATTTGCCTAAAGTCTGGTCAAAAAATGATCATGACAGATGTAATTATACACTTATAACTTTAACTAATAATACAGGTGCATCATGGACATTTGTTTTTAATTTACAATACAATTTAATTCAAAAAATGAAACTTTGATATATTCTGGATTCATTCCAGCTCATTCCCCTATTTCAGCCTTTTTTTATTTTAACAAAAAAGGAAAAATAGTTCACAGTGTCATGAATCCAAAATTAGTAAAAGTTTCACTTTTTGAATTAAATTATGAAAATTTTCCCACGATATTCAAATTTTTTGAGACGCAACTGTACAAATATAATTAATGATAATAATTATAATAAATATATCGATGCTAATAACATTCAAAACCTGAAACTAAAACCTGGTCTATGAACCTGATGCTCTGATGATGTGATGTCTGCACAATCATTTTCAGACAGAAACACATCTCATCAGTGTTTGTTATTGACTGATCAGACAAACACTGACACACTGACCGGTTCTCCTTCATGTCCCTGTTCTCCAGGAAGCCCAGGATGTCCTCTCTGCCCTCTGGTCCCATTACATCCATCTATGCCTGGTAAACCAGGACCTCCAGCGGGACCCGGGTGACCCTGCAGACACAAACACAGTCACAGTCACTACAGACGCTACAACAGCTGGACCAATCAGTGGAGGTGACAGGCTGCTGGGGGCGGGGTTTCTTACCGGGACTCCCTCTATACCCGGAAAACCAGGAACTCCGACACTTCCCTGAAACAACAAACAAACAGAGTCAAAGGGTCTCCACAGAACCGTCAGTTGAACTAACAAAATGGAACAGACATTTCATAACTTTAATCATAGAACATAAAAACAGGTGTCATCAGTATAGAACAGAGTTCGACCATCAGAACCACGCTTATTCACCACGTCTCCCTTCAGTCCTGCAGCTCCTGTCGGCCCCTCATCTCCTCTCTGGCCCTTTTCTCCTGGGGGCCCCTGTGGACCCGGGAATCCAGGAGGCCCTTGATGTCCCTGCTGCCCCAGACTTCCTGGAGCACCCTGCAGAAAACAAGCAACACAATTAGAACCTAAGAGAAGCTGTTAGAAACCAGCAGAACATACTAGAACCTAGTAGAACCTGAGAGAATCAGACAGCACAGGTGACAAAAAGTGGTAGAAACAGAATGCGATCGAAACAGTTACAATGCTGCAATGCTACATGTTAGAACCTGATATAACAAATTTGAACCTTAAAGACCCCGATAACAACTGGTAGAGTCTGTTAGAATAGAAAAGTTAGAACAAACAGGATCCTCGTAGAATGCAACATGTCAGATTATATTAGAACCTGTCAGAACCTGAGAGAACAAAATTAAAAATGTTAGGACCTGACAGAGAGAAAATCTGATGGAACCTGTTAGAACCAGAGAGAATCTAATAGAACCTGGTAGGACCTGTTAGAGCCTGATAGAACATAATAAAAATTTTTCTAACAAATGAGAACATGACAGAACCTAGCAGAACACACTGGGAAGTCTTTAAACCCAAGCCTGAGGTGGAGCAGGTGGATAAGGTTCATTTCCAGATCCAAATGATAATAATCCTGATTTCAGATGATCTGCAGATTATTCTTTACAGTCTCTCAGTTTAAAGATCACAGTGAAATTTTTTATGTACGTAATAAAATATATGACAAAATGAAAGCATCAAACCAAATGTAGACTGAGACTCTTTGAATGAATGACCATGGCAACAACATGACTTTACATTATGTAGCAGTCAATGAAATAATTAACACAATCCAGAATTGAAAACTAATCATGTTTCTGATGTCACTCAATAATTGCGTATGAGCAGGAACAAATGTCATCTGACCACAGGGGGGCAGTGTGACACAACAACAACCACACGAGAGGCACACACACATACACACACACACACACACACACACAAACAGAGGTGGGATGTTTGAACAGCAGCTCAGACAGTCAGGATGTTAAATCAGATGGAATGTTCCTTTAAATCAGCAGACATCAGATTAGATTGAAATACACACAAATTATACATGTACAACACACACACACACACACACACACACACACACACATACACACACTCAGGGCCTCATGTACAACATGTTAATGTTCTCTTCTGTCTTTACTGTTCAGGTGCCTGGTGAGCATCACCTATACATGAGGGGTGGGGGTTCACCAACACCCTGTACATGACAGTGTGTGTATCATCAATAAAGTGAAGGAGGCGACACACACACTCTGATACAGATGAATCTGTGGTGAGAGAATCACTATTGATCAATATCAACCTGCTGATTGTTCAGTAGAGCTGTGCTACTGTGTGTGTGAATCAGTGATGTGAAGTCTGAGGTGTGTGTGCGTGTGTTAGCACATGTTAGTTAGAGAGTGTGTGAGTGTGTGTGTGATGTGTAGTGAGTGTGTGTGTGATGAGATGTGACAGTTGTGATCTCTGTTAGTCCTCTCTCTGTCCTTCTTTCTCTAAAACCACTGAACTATGAAATCACTGAGACAGGCGCCTTCCCACAATCCTCTCTGCCTGTCTGCTGCCCCCAGCTGTACAAACACACACACACACGCACACACACGCACAGCTACACACAGCTACACACTGAAACACACACACATACTAACAGAAATACACACAGGTTTCTGATTGTGGCTGGTGGTGATCTGTCAATAACTGTCACTACAATCAGCTGATTGAGTGAAAAACAATAACAGATCATCGTGTGATCTTTAATGAGCCATTTGATTGGCTCTGAATTAAATTACACAACACTTCACACAGGTTCTTTATAGACACTGTCTCAAACATCTGGAGTAAACTGTGACTGTGGCAGAAAAATCTGGACCACACTGTGACTGTGGCAGAAACATCTGGACCACACTGTGACAGAAACATCTGGAGTAAAGTGTGACTGTGGCAGAAACATCTGGAGTAAATTGTGACTTGCAGAAAAATCTGGGTCTCACTGTGACTGTCACAGAAATATCTGGAGTAAACTGTGACTGAAACATCTGGACCACACTGACTGTGGCAGAAACATCTGGGCCACACTGTGACTGTGACAGAAACATCTGGAGTAAACTGTGACTGTGGCAGAGACATCTGGAGTAAACTGTGACTGTGACAGAAACATCTGGACCACACTGTGACTGTGGCAGAAACATCTGATGTAAACTGTGATTGTAACAGAAACATCTGGCGTAAATTGTGATTGTGACAGAAACATCTGGAGTAAATTGTGACTGTGGCAGAAAAATCTGGCCCTCACTATGACTGTCACAGAAACATCTGTAGTAAACTGTGACTGAAACATCTGAACCACACTGTGACTGTGGCGGAAAAATCTGGGCCACACTGTGACTGTCACAGAAACATCTGGACCACACTGTGACTGTGGCAGAAACATCTCAAGTAAACTGTGTCTGTGGCAGAAACATCTAGACCACACTGTGACTATGGCAGAATCTGGAGTAAACTGTGACTGTGACAGACACATCTGGCGTAAACTGTGATTGTCACAGAAACATCTGGAGTAATTTGTGACAGAAACATCTGGAGTAAACTGTGACTGTGGCAGAAACATCTGGACCACACTGTGACAGAAACATCTGGAGTAAACTGTGACTGTGGGAGAAACATCTGGACCATACTGTGACTGTGGCAGAAACATCTGGAGTAAACTGTGACTGTGGCAGAAACACCTGGACCAAACTGTGACTGTGGCAGAAACATCTGGAGTAAACTGTGACAGGAACATCTGCAGCAAACTGTGACTGTGACAGAAACATCTGCAGCAAACTGTGACTGTGGCAGAAACATCTGGACCACACTGTGACTGTGGCAGAAACATCTGGAGTAAACTGTGACTGAAACATCTGAACCACACTGTGACTGTGGCAGAAACATCTGGAGTAAACTGTGACTAAAACATCTGAACCACACTGTGACTGTGGCAGAAACATCTGGAGTAAACTGTGACTAAAACATCTGAACCACACTGTGACTGTGGCAGAAAAATCTGGACCACACTATGAGTATGGCAGAAACATCTGGTGTAAACTGTGACTGTGGCAGAAACATCTCAAGTGAACTGTGACTGTGGCAGAAACATCTGGAGTAAATTGTGACTGTGGCAGAAACATCTCAAGTGAACTGTGACTGTGGCAGAAACATCTGGACCACACCGTGACTGTGGCAGAAACATCTGTAGTAAACTGTAACAGAAACTTCAGGACCACACTGTGACTGTCACACAAACATCTGGAGTAAACTGTGACTGTGGCAGAAACATCTGGGCCACACTGTGACTGTGGCAGAAACATCTGCAGCAAACTGTGACTGTGGCAGAAACATCTGGAGTAAACTGTGACTGTGACAGAAACATCTGGGCCACACTGTGACTGTCTGTCACTGGATCATTTCTGTTAACAGGATCAAAACATACTTTTGGAAACAGAAGCTCTGAGCTGGAGGAAGGAGACAGTGTGCGTGTAATCTGCTGATTCAGCTGAAGGTAAACAGCTACTAATTTCACTCCAACACATTCCTTACTAACACTCCTCCATCCAGTAGCTCCTTATTACACACTTTGGTTTTGTGTGTGCGTCTTCAAGTTCTGTGGTTTACGAGCTGACAGTAAAGGTGTCAGAGGTCTGTTAACTGAGGAAACTGTCTGCAGCTGTGATGATGTCATGCTGCAGCTGGATTCTCATTGGCTTCTGAGTGTTAACGGAGGTGAGTCTCACCATTGCTCCTTTGGCGGGGAAACACTGGCAGGTGGAGCAGTCCCGGCCGGCGCATGGTTCCAAATGGTCGCCCTGGAAACCGAGAGAGAACACAAACATCACCATGGTACCAATATGACATCACAGCATCATCACTCCATCATACATGTTTTAGGTCTAGTTATTCTCCCAGCTTCCTCGAGAGCCACCACATTCACCACAGTGATGGTGTTGAGGTATATGTATGGAAGCTGCCTCGACTAGATTAGGGATCAGGGCCGTCTCCTGGCGCCCGGCTTGGGGTGGAGCTTGCTGGTGAGCACCTGTTGGCCCCCAGATGTTCCTAACATGGTGCTCAAAGGGGCCAAGGGATTGAGTTTGTGGGGATTTCATTAAATCTGAGTTAGCGCTGCACAATTAATGGAAATAGAGTGCAATATCCAAATCGCAGGAGCAGCAGTTACAACAGCCAACATAAATAATTAAATTGCATAATCAATCATTCCAACTGCCATCACATCGGCAATCTGCCAAAATGATCGCAATATGATTGTTTCTGCATATCTTGCAGCTCCAATCTGCTGCGACTACAGCTGTGAAGGAGCAAAAGACAGACTGATGTCAGGTTGTTTGAGTATGACATCTGAAGCACCAGAGAGGAATCAGGAGGTCAGAGGTCAGACACAGATGAGCTCAGACTGCGTTCAGCTGGGAGAAAAACTGATGACCTGAACTGAGGAACCTTTTCCATTCCCCTGGCACAGGTCACTGAGGTGGTCACACCACAGTAGTTAGTGATTCAGGACTCTGTCCTGGTCCAGGAGTCGTGGACCAGCAGGGACAGTGGAGGGCTGATGGGAGATAGTCCAACCATTTGACCGAGGGCTTATGACTGTGTCCCCTGGGGTGTCTTGTAGAGGGGGGCAGGGGTGCTTGAGGGGGTGCTATGGGAGCAGACTGGATCTGGGACTGAAAATATATGTATGAATGTTCAGACTGCAGCAGAGTGCGTTTGTGTGTTTGTGGTGTATTTTGTGTTTTCAGACAGTGAGGAATGTAAACACGCTGCAGGGAAAGACAAGCATCTCTGAGATTCTCAGGAAGCAGACAGCTGACTGTATGTGTGTGTGTGTGTGTGTGTGTGTGTGTGTGTGTGTATCAGATAACGTCAGTGACAATCATGCTTCATTTTTTTTTGGACCCACACACTCTTTGAACCATTTGAATGAGGACATGAGAAGCGGCTTCTCGTTCATCAGATATGAATCAAACCATTGGAGCTGTGCGGCAGCTGGGCCACAACACGTGTGTTGGTTCATGAGCATCGTGCGTTGAAACACACACCTGTTAATCTGTGGGGTGTTAACAAACACCAGGGGTCAATATTTCAGATAGTGAAAACTTCAGAGCTTCTCCTATCAATCATCTGGTGACACCACAGATTCATCTGTTGGCCCTTTGGAGGGCCCTGTACTCTACGTGGGAACCACTGGATTAAATATCTGACTCTATAGGATATATATGATACTCTGAGTACATTCTGTTGACAATACTTGTCTACTTTTACTTGAAATTTTTAGATGACTAAAGTCTGACATCTGGAGCATCTGGATTTTACTGACTGATGGTGCTGTGGGGAAGTCCTCTTAAAGAGAGATCTGATTCAGTCCCCCCTCCATACGTCCCACACTGAGGGTCCCTGTTGATATACTGAGTGTTTTTTTTTTTTTGTGGGCCCCAGACGGTGGGTTTCCCAGCATGCAGCAGTGTTTGTGTAGCAGCCACATTCCTGCAGCGTTGTGTAAACGAGGTTATCAGTCAGGCGTGGCTATCAGCAGCAGGAATGTGGCTATCGCTCTATCTGCTGTCACGACTTTGTTCTGAAAGTCTGCACTCACACCATCATCCCTCAATCAGTCCTTCATGCATCCTCCATCACTGCTCTGTCTGCTGTCAGGACCCTGTTCTGGACCCGTTCGCACTCACACCATCCTCCATCTTCACCCCATCTGTGCTTGTCCCAGCTCACAATATCATCCATTAATCCTCTATCCTCTTACCATCCCTCCGTCATCCCTCCATCTGCGACACCACGCTGCCACTGATTGGCTGAGCAGACAGCAGAGCAGCTGATTGGCTGGCAACACAACTGTTCACAGACAGACTGAACCTGGCGACCTCAACTGGATGGAAAAGAAAAACTTTATAGACCTCCGCAGGGGCATGTCTACATCATCTGTTCATCCTGCATCAGTTCACCATCCCTCCTCCTTTACAGTCAGTCTCTTCATATTGATCTGTGGTGTACATCAATAAAGACCTGAGGACCCAGGTCTGATCCCTGTGGGATACCAGACACCACTCTCCTCCCACCTGCAGGTCAATCAACCAAAAGACCCCTGTACCTGTCACTCACCTGAACTGTGTAAGTGCAAGTATAATGCTAAGTTGCCACCTCCACCCTCAGATTTGTACTCAGCAATTAGGCACTGTTTCCAACTAATGATAAGCTCCACCCATTTTCATCAACACCATGGCTTTCAGCCAATCACTTGTGAGCTGTAAAACTTTTAATTTATCTCTCTCTCTCTCTGTCATTTCAGCAACGTGCTCACTCCGTGACCCAGCTCCACCCTTCACCGACTCAAGTACCATCCAATCAGAAGTTTCCCTCTCAGGGAGACGTCCCCATCCTTAAGCTCCACTCCTCATCACCTCAGAGCCCAGGCTCCAGGGGAGGATTCCTCTAATTGGAAGGAACTTCAACCTATGAATTGCTCCCATGGGGACTCACTTCCTGATGGAGTCTAACTGCCAAAGTGTTTTCCTTCAATAAATTTCATTTTCTCACACACACATGTTCATTTCAATGTGTGCAGCTACTATGGCTACAGGTGTTTACTCTGTCCCAGGTCAGGGGCTGCATTTGAAGACTGCATCACAGCAGCACGTCTAGACAATCGCATTTCTAAGGCTCATTTAAATGGCACAGAGAAATTGCAAGAGATTAATTGTGCACTGCTAATCAAACCAAACAACACAGACAGAGCCTGAGGGTTACACTTTAAAATTGAAGTATCTTGGTCCAACAAACCAAAAAAACAAACCAAGGCCTTAAAACCTCAACTTTTTGTTGTCTGTAGACCAGACCGTCTCATTTCAGTCCAGTCTTCATGGTCCATGATGATTACAAAGGACCACAGTGTCATAGTACAGGTCCTGGCACACAGCTTCAGAGTCTCTGTGACTCTGTAGTGATTCATCACACTGATTGATGAAAAGATGACAACCCTTCTTTCACAATGAAAACAAAAATTTAACCAAGAAAAAAAGAAACTTTGAAAATTAGACCTATGATGAAATGAAATGTTTTCATCCACAAATGAAAAAACAAACGATAAAGTGATTGACAGACAAATTCATAATTTGTTTGAATGTGATCTACAGAATCACACGCTATACCTCGAAAAAGACATCCACTCACTGTCAGTCGGAGATAACACGTCTCTCTCAGAGGAACTGAACAAACACTGAACTCACCCTCAGGATGTTCAGTAAATTTCACACATATCAATAACCATGATCGATCATGTATCAATGACACTGATCAACATTACCAAAGGTAGCTGAAAACGTCCACATAATAAATGTGACCTCTGTCACTTTACACCAGAGATATAAAGGTGATCAGGAACTACAAAGTCCATTTTACAAGTCTCCTCAACCTGCATTGCTCAACAACAACAACAACAACAACAAAATCACATACAGTCCATCAGCAGCACAAAAAACGTGAGAGCTGAACTCACCCCGAGAGCTGCTGGAGGAGCTGCCAGCATCATCAGGAGGCACCTGGAGCCAAGAAGGAGACAACAGACGTTAGTTTATTACCTGAGCCACAAGCCTGCAGCTCCGACTGATCATTAATCTGTGACCAATCAGCTAAGACTGTCCTGCAGTCACATCCCACGGGATGGAAATGTTCCCATGGTTACAACTTTAGAGATGAACATCCCACACACCTTTTTCTTTGGTGTCTTATCTCTTCACACTATGACCCACATCATTATTATATCCTGTCTATCATTCTCATCTTTGAAGATGCTGGGGGACGTCTCATGATAACCTGGTTTTAGCTCTATCAGCACCATTTGTAAAGGTCAAGAGGGAAGCACCTGGGAAAGACAGTCGCTGGAGTACAAACCAAAATCTTTGTATCTTTAGTATCTAAATCTATCTGTTTCTGCGCCAGCTGCTGCAAACATCCACTAATTACACTGTATCATTTTTTTTTTTTTGTTTACCAGAGCCAGGTGTAGCTGCAGGGGGCGGAGCAGGAAGTCAGCAGCATCTTGTCCCCTGCTCAGAGGAAGTCCTGGCCGTCACTCTGACTCCGCCTCCAGCTGGATCTCAGCCAACAAGGACGCTCTGATGCTGCGACGCTGGTGGTCGTCCTGCAGACACACAAAGACAAACTGAGACCGACAACATCCAATCATTCAGGTCTGAGGGGGGTTCATCCTCTGAGGAGAAGGAGTCAGTTCAAGAAAGTTCAGGCTCAGGATTTGTCTCTGTCTTTGTCTGACCACGAGAGCACGCAGAGCCGCGTGTGTGAGTCATGACAAACACCACACATCATATAAACATCAGCCATCAGACAAACATCTAGCACAAAAGACACAGACCATGAAGAGATAACGAGGCAGAGGATGGACGACACAAATGAATAAAGAAGTAGACAAAGCAGCAGCGGAAAGACACTGCTCATGGTCCCAGTCTAAGAACAGCGCTGATTTAAAGAGCTGGATCCTTTATGTGTCCAGATGAGTCCAGATAAACCAGTTCAGAGATTGACTCAGACCAGGACAGTGATGATGTCACAGCTGTGGGTAAAGTGGTTTCTGTCTTCACCGTGTTTGTTTTCACTTGGTTCAGAGACAACAGGACTGATACTGACAAGATTATCCTGCTGGGATCAAGCTGAACTGAAATATACTGAAATTGATGAACTGAACCCGTTGGTTCAGTTCATTTGATCCGAACCTAGAGAAAACATGATCCACTGCCACATTTAGTCTGGTCTGATTCATCAAGTCAGTCCAAAAATCATGTCGTCTTGGAGCGTTATTGTTCCACGATGGTTCGACTGAGAGACGTGCTGTTTTTCTCTCCTTGAGCTAGAGAATCAGCTCTTTCTAACCAGATTCATCCACATTTGTCGCTCACTTCCATCTATACATTCATGAAGGAAGTTAGTTAGTTCAGAACTGGATCAGTCTGAGCCTCTGACTGGAGCATTGCTGCTTTACTTCTGTGTGTTTATCCATCCATTCTCATCCTCCATCTTTGATAGTGACGTCTAGAGTCACGTCTCTACATGGGACACTCCTATTGGCTCCAGTGGGTGATGTCACAGCCAATCAGAGTGTCTCCTTCAGAGGCCTAGCTGTCAGCTGCTTGTAGCCAAAGTCAATGGGATCAATCCTGTATTTTTCTGATCTCAGAGTGAGGAGAAGTTGCTCTGAGTTTATTGTAGTGACAGAATAAAGACAGAGAGACATGGACAATAAGATATTTAGAGCATTAGAGGCTTTGGAGCTGATTTTACATCATTACTGCTCCAAAGAATGAGCAAAATTAATGATCTGACCTGCTGTGTGCTCTATCTTGATTGGGTGGTACAGTCTGTCAATCACATAGTAACCACGCCCCCTAATTCATCCCCTGCTTTATGGTCTATTTTCCTCTAAATGGACCATCATTTAAAAAATCAACATCATGTTGTATTGAAGACTTGAAACTAGAGACTGAGATAAACTCATCAGGAAAACATTTACTGAGCTAATAAATCAAGGGAGAAGTAGGGACATTTTCCCATAGACTTCAATACAATCTGACTTCTTTAACAACCAGTGGAGTCGCCCCCTGATGGTCATTAGAGAGAATGAAGGTTGAAGGCTCTTCAGCATTGGCTTCACTTTACAGACCCAGAGTCCAGGTCCATTTTAGTCTATGGTGAGTTTTTAAGGACTTGAGCAGTCACAACAGACAAAGGATCAGTTTGAACAGTCTGCATTTTAGCCCTTTAATTTATGCTAAATTGCTGATTTGCCATCATTACATCCTGAGGTTGGTGCATTTGCTTTCAGACCATGAACAAACCACTTGGAACCAGACTGAGACCCTCCCCCATCAGTCTCGGTCCAGTTGTTCAGTCTGCACCAGGTCTGATCAACAGTGTTCACAGTAACCAGCTGAACACAGCAGATTTGGTTTGAGCTGAACAGGTTGTGTGACAGTAAGAGGCTCATAAGCCTGAGGTTCATCAACAGGTTCTCATTAACAAAGACCTGACACCTTTTGATAGATACAAGATGGATGTACTTTTTTCCCCCCACCTTTTGAAAATTGATAATAAATAATGACAGACTGTCACCTGGTGGTCTCTGCAACACCAGAACCAACACCACCACAGTCCCTGAGAAAAGATTAGCTGTCTGGGCCCTGGTGGATGAGACTTGGTCCTCAAGGTCCAGATCGTGACTAAGATTCATTGTGGAATTGTTGGCTGCAGCCATCAGGATGAGTTTCCAGGCTTCCCTGTATCCTCTCGGTGATGCCTGGAGCAGCCCAGCAACTCTCCTGTGGAGCCTTCCCTCCAGGAACCATCAGTCACAGTCAGCTCTTCCTGCAGCTAATACCAGACCTCCCAGCCTTCTGCCTGTTTCCCAGTCAGATAGCACTGGGTACCAGTTTACCAGTTGGCAAACACTGTCCTGCACCACAGATGGTTAGGCTCAGGTTGGTTCGGCCAGGAGCCACTCCCTCCAGAGTCTGCTGTCTTTGCCAACCCCAGGCCAGGTCATCAGTCTGTCTGGCCTGTTCTCCACTCACCAGCTTCTACAAACATCACTGATTTCCCGATGTCTGTCATACCGGGTCCTCAGGCATGTTGCTATGTGTCCTAACCCTTTTCCTGAACCTGTTTGTCTGCTGGCCTGGTTCTCTGTAAGTTTTGCCCCACGCCCTGAGCACAGAGGTGGACAGTGAGCACTGGACTGAAGCACAGATTACATCTGCTTGAACTTGTAATATACACTTTAATGTCTTTGACTGGTACTTTCAGCGTGTTTTGATTCTGCACTGTGTTCGTGTTACTGCTTCTACTGAGGTAAAACATGAGCTGAGAGCAACCACTACCTGAGCTGTGTCTGATCTCCACCAATCGGGGGGAGGGGGGGGGGCAGTGGCCTCAGTGTCACCTGAAAGGCACAGACCTGGTAGAACATGAAAGTGAACTAGATAAACTTATCAGCAGCTTCATCAACATCTGTCTCCTCTGGATTCTGGCAGCAGGACTTTAGTTTAAATTGACTGAGTGAGCCTCGACCTACTTTCAAGTTTCCATAGCCCACTGTCAGACCCATGCATTGGATCCTGATTGGCTCCAAACTGGTGGTGATGTCATAAAACCTACTGGTACTGGTTCAGGGTGAAAGTGAAATTTAAAGTGAGAAATGCATGAATAAGAAAACACAAAAAAGTGTGTAGGAAGTGAAACTTTCTGAGGAGCATTTAAAAAGGAAGGCGAATTTAATGTGATGTGATAAAAACTGACACCTCTAATGAGTCACACTCCAGTTCTACTACAATTAACTACAATTAACTCTTAAGTACAGTTTATCTGAGTATTACAGCTCTGCATTTGTCAAAAAAAAAAACCCTGAAACTTCAGTTGAAATGCTGGTTTTTGTATTTTACCTTTACTGAGAAAAGTTGAAAAGATGACGTGATCTTTGTTGGGGCTTGTACCAAATCTGCAGAATATGGTTTGTAGGCCCCTGCGTCACTACAGCACCACAACACTGCCACAGTGGCCCTGGGATCAGGACATTAGCCCTGGTCATATTTGAGGAATTGTGCAGCGCCGCAGCTGCAGCAGCTGCACACGGATGCATCAGGACTTACTGATCCTTTCTCACCGTGCCCCTCTATATGAATAATGACAATGAGGCATGTGTTTTACTGTTCACTGTGACCGGACTCAAACCTCTGCTCCTCACTGAGCACAGCTGATTTAACTGGACCCTTTTTTTTTTTTTTTTACACCTTCAGCAGAAAGCACCAACTTTACACGACAAGAGTCAATAATCCAATAAACCACAGACCAAGCGATAGACTGCAGAGCAGCGGGCAGGTACAGTAACGGAGTAAAAGTACTCCGTTACTTCTCTCCTCCTCCTCGGCTTCGTCAATTAATTAACTCCCTAATGACGTCAGCAGTTAATTAGAGCACAGTTAATTAACAAACGCCTGGCTCGACCGTGTGAGCTGCAGCTGATTCCCAGCTCGCCCACAGCGGACAGTCGGCCCAGGTGAGCCACACGCAGGTGTCCCTTACCTGAAGGTCTCGCGCTCGGTCTGAAGCCTCACTCGGTTTTCATGTCAGAGACGCGCGCGCAGACAGGAAAGTCTCAACTTTATCCACTAAACTGAAGCCGCAGCGCAGCGCTGCACACACCAGCCGACACCTTCCAAACGGCGCCAAACACCTGCAGGGACACACACCAGCGCTTCCGGTCCGCAACCTCCGCCCTCCAAAATAAAAGCCGCAGCGAGGTAAAAGGCGCTGATGGAAGGTTTGGTCTATTTTTTTTTTTTTTTTTATCAGCTGTTGTTTTTCAATAGAAACTATAGGTTTTCCCTCTTGAATGTGATGTGATTTAATTTACTGAGAGGCTTCTTTAGTCAAAAGTCAGATCGTGTATTTCTGATACAAATATGTGTCAGTTTATTAATGATGAAAAAACAGCAAATGAAATGTATGACTACTGCTGTTAGTATTTCAACAAAACTAAAAAAAACCTGCCCAAATAGTAAAATGAAACTGGCCCAAGGAATACCCCTGTTCCACAGCCCATGTTGGATCACACTTCCACATCTGGCCATAGGTTCCAGCTGTTATCCTCTGCCAGAAGATTTTCTGTGTCTGCACCAGATGCCACCATGCTATATATATGGGCCAGACATGGACTGTGGAACTGGAGCGTATACTGGGCAGACATCTATAGGACACACACTGTATAAAACTGTAACACAAGTGGTGGGAAGTGACTCTACAGTTTTACCTGAACTGTACAAATACGTTTCCACTTCCTGTCTCTTTTCATATTGTAGTTAAATAGCTGAACTTGTGATGAATATCTAGAAGCTTATCATTTTGTCCAGAGAATCAAAGCGGCATTTTTAGTGAATTGACCATTTCCATGAACAGTGTTTAAACTTTCTTTCATCACTGTTTGACTGTTCACAGGTTTCTTCAAATGTCTCTGTTCTGCTTCACGTTTATTTATAATTTTATTTAAGCAGCAGAAGGAAAGTCATCTCTGGAAACATGAACCAATCAACTGTGGTTGTGACTATTGTGTTGTTCTGGTGGTTTTGGTACCTGTTGTTGTCAGGTGATGATTTTATTGTCAGCAAAATGTCAAAGGTTGGTGTTTTCCCTCTTCTTAGTGCTCATATTATTTTATCAGTAGATGCTGAGCTCATGCAAAGGTGTGGTACACCTTTGTTTCAGGATCCACAGGTACATGTGCTCGACCTTTCACCTGAAATGATGCATCACGTTTTAGAAGCTAAAGAGAAGAGGTAAATTAAGTACTGCTTCTATAGGCCTGTTTGTGTTGTGGTATCTGCATCACTAAACTAACTGATTTCCAAACTTGACTCATGAAGAGAAGGAAGCAGGACAGATCAGATTAGGCTTTTATTTTGTAGAGCAGGACCAGAAGTCCCTGTCCTGGATGTCGCGGGTTTGACTGTCGGACTGACTCTCCATCCTGCAGCAGGTTGCTGTGTACGAACAGGATCCGCTGCTCGGACCCCCTGTGGACTGAGCCGAACCGAGCCGAACTGAGCCGAAGTGAGGAGTGGGGTGCATCGCGATCCGAGCCGAGCGGAGCCGAGCCGCTCTGAGTTCATCCTGGAGCCAGTTTGATCAGCGGGGAGTCCGCAGCGGTCTCTCCGTGTGTATGGAGGCTCCGGGCGGCCCGAGGCGGAGGATGGTCCCGCTGCTGCTGGTGCTGGTTCTGCTGATCTGCTGCTCCGCCGCTCCGGGACATGCCGAGAGGGTGAGTGAGCACACCCTGAGCCACACACACACACACACACACACACACACACACACACACACATACACACACATACACATACACATACACACACACCCCACTCACTCACTGATAGAGGGGTTAATAGAGGTTTAATAGAATAATGAGAGATCTGACTCTTCACCTAGTGTAGTGACTTTTGATTGACAGGCCGAGAGCTGAGGATGTGAGGAGATTTCAGCTCAGATCAGGGGCTCTTATTGTGAAAACATTTGAGAACTCCAGATGAAGCTGTAAATATTTCTTCATTTAGAGGGTTGAGAAGTGTGAAGAGCAGAGCTGAGCTACTGACCTCATGGATCAGTATCCATTCATTATTGGATCTTTCATCACATCTGATTTCACTGCTGCAGACGTGAAGGCTGATTGGTGCTATATAGTGTATCTGTGTGTGTGTGTGTGTGTGTGTGTGTGTGTGTGTGTGTGTGTGTGTGTGTGTGTGTTGTCATGGTAACAGACAGACCTCTGTGAAGTCAGTGTTTGCTTTGTTTTATTGTGTTTTTAACAGCAAAGTTACACAAACTGGAGAAAAACTGAGGCACTGTGCCACATCATCATCATCAGTTCAGACGTTAGCTCAATTCTTATTACTATTAGTAGTGTTGTTGTTAGCAGTAGTGAAAATTCTTTTCTATGGTGTCCATATTGTGGATATTATTGAGTTGTTTTGTGGGCTCATTGTGTGTTTGCTGTGTGTATAAACTGATTGATGTCTTTATGTTGTGTGAGTCCAGTGTGTGAGAGCTGACACACTGCAGCTGTTAAAGGAACCTTCCACACATTTATCACCTTACTGCTGTGACCACGTTAGTCGTGATGGACAGGTATCGCCATTTTTATTTCACAAATCCTGCCATCCCACAATGCACCTGGACTACTGATGGCTCAGACTTCACGCAGCTCCACTAAAAGCTTCATATTGCAGTTTTCCACTTATGCAACTAAATGAACCTATATGTAAAATAAACTTTAAAACCCCTGTCAAGCTTGTCCCTGCTGACCAGGGATGGACAGATGGACTCTGTGACATCACCATTGAACCTGATGTTGACCTGTTGAAACTGGAGCTTCATCATCTTATAGCCAACAGACAAAAGGTGGTGTGAAGCTTCTGTGTCTTTCTGCTCTCCACAATCATGTCCACTGGTTTCCTTGGACCTGAACATATCAGTGTGGACCTGATGGATCACAGTCAACCGAAGCGCCTCAGGTTAATACCTCATGCTAAATACTGGGACCAACAAAGATTATTTTAGCTAATAAAGACAGATTTTAGCTGTAGCTCTGGTCCAGACCCTCTTTGGTGGGTTCAGTCCTCCTGATCTTTTAAACTGCAAGCATGGTCTTCATGAGGGGACTGTTTGACAGCAGAGAAAGTGAAGACAGAATGAGGACAGAGTGTGAGGACATAATGAAGACAGTGTGAGGACAGCATGAGGACATGGTGAGGACAGAGTGAGGACATAGTGAGGACAGAGTGAGGACATAGTGAGGACAGAGTGAGGACATAGTGAGGACATAGTGAGGGTATAATGAGGACAGAGTGAGGACATAGTGAGGACATAGTGAGGGTATAATGAGGACAGAGTGAGGACATAGTGAGGACATAGTGAGGATATAGTGAGGACAGAGTGAGGACAGAGTGAGGACAGAGTGAGGGTATAATGAGGACAGAGTGAGGACATAGTGAGGACATAGTGAGGATAAAGTGAGGACAGAGTGAGGACATAGTGAGGACATAGTGAGGACAGAGTGAGGACAGAGTGAGGACATAGTATAGTATAGTATAGTATAGTATAGTATAGTATAGTATAGTATAGTGTGTCCTACTGTCTCTTCCTACTTTCAGCATCAGAGACTTGTCTCCCTGTCTCCTGGTACCTCACCATTCCTGTCCACTGTCCTCAGCCCCTCTGAGCATGCTCAGTCCATGTTGATCCAAAAATCTGATGTTTACTGCGGAAATAAGAAAATGTAGAAAGAATGTCAGACAGGAAATAAAACCTGTATCTGCCTGTCTGCAGACTGTGGAGCAGAGCTCGGTAATAACTAAATACATTTACTGCAGTATAGTTTGGACATACTCGAGTATTTCCTCAGTATTTCTACTGCATTTTACCTCTCAGCTCAACGTTAACTGGACACGTCTGACTGTCAGTTGTTGCAGCACTTTATCCTGAGGTAGATGAAAGCTTGCAGTGATGAGACCCCACTAATGTTCGACTTCATGTGAACATTACATTTCAGTCATGATCACTCTGTGGTTTTACTGAGATCAGTTCTGCAGAACTTGAACTTGCACATTTCACAGTGAAACTTCCTCCACCGCCGCAGTCAGACAGACAGTCTGCTCTCTGTCTGTTGTTTTAGTTCGTCTGTTTTCTGTTTCAGCCTTTTGTCCTGATCTGCTGTTATTACTGACCCAAATACACACACACACACACACACACACACACACACACTCACACACACACTCACACACACACACACTCACACACACACACACACACACACACACACTCACACACAGCAGTGAAAGACAAACTGAGCTCAGACCAGATGAACATCTCTGACTGAACGAACACACATGAAGGTCACTGGTTTCACTCATTTACTGACACATTTCTGAAGAACAGATCAATCACTTCCTCTTCACACTATTTCTCCTCCCTCTGCTCAGTGAGAGGATGAGTTTTATCAGGGGACCTGGTCTATGTATGCAAACCCAGTCTTTAATGTGAACCAGGTCTCTGGATGTGAACCTGGTCTGTGGATATGAACCAGGTCTCTGGATGTAAACCTAGTCTCTGGATGTGAACTTAGCCTTAGGATATGAACCGAGTCTCTGGAAGTGAACATGGTCTTTAATGTGATCCAGGTCTCTGGATGTAAACCGGGTGTTTAATGTAAACAAGGTCTTTAATGTGAACCTGGTCTCTTGATGTGAACTTGGCCTTAGGATATGAGCCTGGTCCCTGGATGTGAACCTGGTCTTTAATGTGATCCAGGTTTCTGGATGTGAACCTGGTGTTTAATGTAAACCCGGTCTTTAATGTGAACCTGGTCTCTGGATGTGAAACTGGTCTTTAATGTGAACCTGGTCTCTGGATGTGAAACTGCCCTTGAATGTTAAACTGGTGTTTAATGTGAACCTGGTCTCTGGATGTGAACCCGGTCTTTAATGTGAACCTGGTCTCTGGTTTAAACCTGGCCTGAACTAATTTTCGTTTAATATGATCATTCTGCTTGAATTATTTATTAGGTGACCCGCAACTCTTAAAAACCATCAACATGAGATAAACAGTCCACAGAGAAATGTTCACAGCCTTTATTCAGAAACTGAATTCTGGAACAAAGCCACACCCCCAGCACATAGACATGACACTGGTCCGAGCTGCAGGAGGCAGTTTAGTCGACTACAGTCCAGACCCCAACACTTCAACAAAAGAACAGGTGAATCCATCCATTCATCTTCTGGGTCTATGTGGCATCAGTGGGTGGAACAGTGGAGTAGTGGTGAACACTGTGGGTTTGAACCCTGGACCTGGGCCCTTTCTGTGTAGAGTTTGTATGTTCTCCCTATGCCTGTGTAGGCGGCCAGGGTGAACCCTGCCTTTGCCCAGGGTCAGGGATTGGCTCCAGCCACCCCGACCCTGCACAGATAAGCGGTATAGCTAATGGACAGATGTTGCAGGAATTTAATTAATCATAAATAATTAGGAAAGACCAAACAGTGAAACATCAACAAAAATGATCTGCACTGAGAGAAGATTCTCAAACGTATGAGGAACAGGAAAATTTGGTTTTGCCAAATAAATGTGAACCTGGTCTGATGTAAACTTGGTCTCCGGATGTGATCCTAGTCTGTGGATGTGATCCTGGTCTCTGGGTGTGAACCTGGTCTCTGGATATGATTCTGGTCTCTAGATGTGAACTGGTCTCTGGACGTGAACCTGGTCTCTGGACGTGAACCTGGTCTCTGGATGTGAACTGGTCTCTGGATGTGAACTGGTCACTGGACGTGAACCTGGTCCCAGTGAACTTGGTCTGACTCTGTTGTTGTTAATAAATGTGTCTTCTCTCATGAACAACTTGTCTCTGCAGAACAGTAACCGAGCAGACAGAGAGAGTTTCAGTAAATGTTCCTCTGACTCATCATCAACCTGTGGAGGAACTTTTCAGGTGTTTCAGTGAAATCTAGATCTGGACAGATCTAGATCACGTGGAGTTTGAGTCTGACTTTAACAAAAGAACAAACGGAAGAATAAAAGTTTGGAGACTCCACAGTGAAGGGTCAGGTCTGTGGTCTGAGAGTCTGCAGGTCAGCCCCCCTCCCTCTGCTGCTAAACCACCTGAACCCTCAGACTGAATGTGGAGCATTTACCATTATGATATGTTGCAGGACATGTCAAGGCATCTCCTGCATCATGGCGTCCTGCGGGATGTGAGACAGGAATGAAGATAAGACGACATCAGACCTTCATCGGCCTGTCTGTCTGACTGTCTGCTGGTTCACTATCTCACAGGAAGAGCACTGTTACACCTGCAGGATACATGGAGATGTTTGGGTTAAAGTCCTCAGAAATATGTCTGACAGATAAAGACATCGTGAGGAAACATGTTGAACAACAACTCTGCAGACCAAACCTGACTTTACATTCAGTGTAAACGGGACCATCGTTACACCTGCAGGATCCAGCAAAGTGTCTGGGTCATCATCATCATCTCAGTCAGACAGAGACTGAGATGATGATGATAGTGATGGTGATGATGATGATGATGATGATGATGATGCACATTTTGACACACAGACCTGAGACCAGCAGAAGAGCAGGATCCTTAGACTGAGAGAATCAGGACTTGGACTGATCGGGACCTGGACTGTGTGTGTGTTGTGTGTTTGTGTTGTCAGATTAACGGAGCCCACTTTTTGCTTTTGTCTCTGCAGGTGTGTCACTGCAGCGGGAAGTCGCTGTGTCACTGTGATGGGGTCAAAGGTCAAAAGGTGAGTGAAGGGATCAGGTGGGACAAGTGTTGATGATGTGGTTCGGTTCTGCTGTTTGTCTCTGATCAACAGATCAAATACATTTTCCCTGCAGCTACAGTCATGTGTGTATGTTTCAGTCATTCATTTCTTTTTATTAGTCTGGCACCTTATTGTGAAATTAGTCACTGGGCTTTTCAAATTAATTGTAGTTTAATGACACAAATATGCACATTGAAGTGTATTGATAGGTATGATGTGCATCGTCATGACACAGACCTCATACTACACCGTAGATGAGTATTTCATTCGTCCTTCACTGTCTTATGTTTGAGTAAAGCTCAGTTGTTTAACTGTGAAGTCAAATGTATATTTTCATTTGTGTCAGAGCTTCTGATTGGTTTCTGCAGTTACAACCTCCACCAATAGATATTAGGGCAGGATGTAATCCAGAGACACAAAAAAGTGGGTCAAACAAGCCCTCACCTCTGTTCCTGAAGCATTTTAGTCCTTTTTTGAGGACAAGTGTCAGACCTCACTGACCCTGGATCAGTCAGTGTTTACAGTCTGCTGCTCTCCAGTGGTGACCTGCTGTCACTGCAAAGGTCCATGAACAGGTATGATCTGAGAAGAACAGCCTGTCAGACACCAGAATTTACTCTGCATCTGCCCCACTGCGTCACAGTGGTTAGAAGTGATAGGAAACTGAAATATAAAACAAAAGGAAACACTGTGCAGCTGTAGGAGGAGCCACATTCATTCATTCATTCATCCATTAGCTAAACCGCTTATCCTTACAGGGTAATGGGGGAGGGCTCCAGCTCCAGCAGTCATAGGGTGAGGGTGGTGTCAACCCCTATCACAGGGCCAACATATAAAGACAACCAACCATTCACACTCACACTCAGACCTACAGGCAATTTAGAGTCACTAACCTGCATTTCTTTGCACTGTGGGAGGAAGTTGGAGGGATACACAGAAAGGCCCCAGGCCTAGTATTCAAACCCACAACCTTCTTGCTATGAGGCAATGGTGCTAACTAATGCTGATTAATAAAATAAAACATTATTGATAATATAAAGTATAAAAACAAGAATGACGAAGTGATTGTAGATAAAAGCTTTGGTCGTGTTGTTCTCACTTCCTTTTACAACCAGCAGCTGGTAACAGTTGTCCACAACAAACTCATTCTGAATCCTACACTGATGATATTAAACTGTCAGAGAGTCTCTTCCTCCTCTTTCAGGGGTCTTCAGAGCCTTGTTCTCTGACTCAGCTCAGACTCAGCTGTTACCCCAAGGAAGCATATACATTTCTAAACATCATGAGCCTTGTTGCTCCTGATGCTCTGAGCTGTTTGTTTCTCCTTCAACTAGAGAATCAGCTCTTTCTAACAAGCCCTGATTTGTCCTGTGTGACACTGACTTCAGTGATAAACTCATGAAGGAAGTTAGTTCAGATCTGGATCAGTCTGAGCCTCTGACTGGAGCATTGCTGCTTTACTTCTGTGTGTTTATCCATCCATTCTCATCCTCCATCTTTGATAGAGACGTCTAGAGTCACATCTCTACATGGGACGCTCCTATTGGCTCCAGTGGGTGATGTCACAGCCAATCAGAGTGTCTCCTTCAGAGGCCTAGCTGTCAGCTGCTTGTAGCCAAAGTCAATGGGATCAATCCTGTATTTTTCTGATCTCAGAGTGAGGAGAAGTTGCTCTGAGTTTATTGTAGTGACAGAATAAAGACAGAGAGACATGGACAATAAGATATTTAGAGCATTAGAGGCTTTGGAGCTGATTTTTCATCATTACTGCTCCAAAGAATGAGCAGAACTCAGATCAGATAAAGAGAGAAACTTCAAATCACGTGTGTAACTTTCTGTGTTGAAGTTTTCTTTGGTTATTATGGTTTACAGTGTTTACAGTGTTTTTATCTTTTATCTAAAAAAAAGCTACTATCCCCCATTAATAATTAGCTGAAGTTGAACTGATTCTGAAGATGATGAGACTTGGAGACATTTTTAAAAACTTTATAAGGAAAAACACAAAGAGATGAAGAAACAGAAAAGCCTTAATGTGGGTCTGAAAGTTAATATTCAGTCCCTAGTGAAACTGAATTTATTTGTTTATTGAAAATGATGCTGATGTGAGTGAGCTGATGTCAGCTTTCCTCCTCTGTCTCTGTTGTTCACACTCAGTGGACACCACAATGAATACATTCTATTGGACAGAGATGATCTTTATATCAACATTTCTTTCATTGTTGTCTGGCGCTGCTGTAAAATGTCTTCAGATCTGAATTCAGCTGCAATGACATCTGAAGGCTCAGGTGTGGTTTCTGAGACCACCCAGGTGTGAACTCTGTGATCTCAGGTGTGTTCAGCAGCAAGAGAAGAAAGGCTGGTTCCTCTCTGCTGAGCATGAAACGTTGTTCATTCACTCAGGCACCTGAGAGCAGCTGGACGGCTGCCAGGATCTCTGATACACCTTAACCCACCTGAGTTTACCCCGGGTCAATGAACCAGGATCTGTTCCACTAAATTTCCCCTGTGTTTTTGTGGCTTGCAGGGTGAACCTGGCTACTTTGGAGAGGATGGGCTTCCTGGAGTAATTGGTTACCCTGGAGATGAGGGTCACCCGGGGCCACCAGGAGAGAAGGTAACCCCTGGTTGTTGAGACAGACTGTGGAGATCCTGAGGGTTCCAGGCTGGATCCTTTTTTTATTGTGAAACCACCTTTTTCAAAACAAAACTGCACATTCATTCAAATAATGTTTTGATGCTTCAGCCCTTTGTGTTTCCATATTAATGGCTGCAGGAGAGCTGCAGAGTGTTGTTCAGACAGAACAAGAAACATCAACATATTAACTTTGGCTTAATGTTAAAGGGAATAATGTTTCAATGGATAGAAGAAAATAAGATGTACTTATAATGATAGTGGTTGGATAGAATAGTACCATCTTACTTGATTTTTTCTGAATGTTAATCAAATGAAACAAGAAAAAACAAACAACTATAGAACAACCACAACGTAAAATAACAGTTCAGGATTAATAAAGTTCTAGTTTATCTAATCCAAGTTTATCTAATCCAATTTTAATAAAATCAGACCCAGGTGATGTGAACTTTGGGCTTTGCGGGCCCTTGGAAGTCTGGGTCCCCAGACCCCACACTTCTATCTCAACTTTGACACATGTCCACAGTTTAAAGAATATATGACAGGAAGTGATATAGCCAATCAGCTCTTTGTTTCCCTGACAATAGACATCCTCTCAGTCTGACAGAACACTGAGACTTTACTGTATTTATCCAGACAACGACTTGAAGCTCAGGATTGTTGGTCTTGACTTTGACTCTAACAATGTTGTTCCACCTCTGTTGTATTTTATGAAACACTGACCTATAAAACACACAGTTTGTGTCAGGAGCTCCACCCTCTGTACATCTATCAGTACAGTCTGTAGACTGAGAACAGCAGCAGCTGTTCTCATCTTATATATCAACACAACGACACTGATGTTTTCAAGCTGTTTGTAAAATCAAATGAATATTAGTCATAATTCTTTAGGAGAATGATTCTTTTCTCTTGGGTTTGTCCTCAGGGTGACCAAGGACCCCCAGGAAGTTCAGGACTGAAAGGCTCTCGGGTAGGAATGATGATAACGACCACGATGATAAATGTTTCCCTGTGAAATACTAATGTCTTTTTTACTTTTATGCTTAATGCCCATTTGTAATCTAAATTCAAACTATGGATTTTCTCACACTTAAGCCTCATGTTAGACACATTCAGCCAGAATTAGTCCTGACAAATCTTTAGAAACTTGACTGATTGTGAGTAAAGGATCCAT
>CM076657.1:4088732-4108732 GCA_038496675.1 Rachycentron canadum | reverse complement strand
TCTTAAGACGCCCAGTTTCCATCTAGGCAACAAAACAAACCAAGACACCCTGGATGATCCACTGCTGCTGCCTCTATTCTGTGTTTATGTGACCTTCATCATCTTCATCACATTATTTCTCATTATCTTCATCTTTGTCATCTTCATCATCATAATCATCATTGTTGCCATTTGAGGAACCGAACATTTCTCTTCCTCATTGTTGTAAATACCTGATCTTTACCACCTCCATCACCTTCAGCTTTATCATGTCTCTGTTCTCATTAGCTTCATCTTCCTCACAACCTTCATCATTTTATCTTTTTTTTTTATTATTGGGCTGGAGCATCTGTGTGTGTCAGTGACTGTCCAAGAGAGTTAAGTTGAGATGAAGTCACACCATTGGTCTCTTTCCATTGTCTGTTGCTCTTTTAACATTTACCATATTACATCATCAGGGAGTGTTTGCGGTGTTAATGGTCAGCTGCTAATCTCAAATCAAAATCATTAAATTAAAATCAGACTGGTTTCTGTGGTTGAGTGGAGGCTGGGACCATACTCAGTCCGGCCTCTGGGGGTTTCATGACTGGCCTGTAGGTGAATGGAGCTGTGAGGGGGAGGAGGGGATGTGAATGAGAGCGGTGGGTCAGGGGACTGTTGGGGGAGGGGCACATTGCCTGTCTTTGTTCTGCATTGTGTTGAGGAGGTATTTATGTTCAGAGGTCAGAGTTCACAGAGGAACTGCTGCAATGGGAGGCGGTGATGTAGAGGTTCCCATGGTGACGACCCGCAGGTGTTGAGGGCTGGAAGTGGCTGATGGAGGAGGGTTGGTGTTAGTCAGGAGATTGGAAGCCATGTTTGTTTCATTTTTATGTGCTGACATTCACATTCCCCTCAGGATAAACTGTAGAAACCTTGGTATCATCAGGTTGACATATTAATGTTACTTTGGTTTTGACCAAATACCTGCAGAACTGATGACAAACACCAAACATGGAACCAGCAGGACCGGTCCTGGTCTCATTAAAGCAGGGTCTGGGTCTTTCAGGTGAGAAGATGAAACCTGATCCCAGAAAAGGTCTACGTGTAGGTTTGGGAGGTTTTTGTGTGTCTGAGCCTCATACTAACGATTTATTAGCAGGGGAACTGTAGACTTGCCTGCTCATGTCTGTTCATCTACTACAAAGGGATTTGATTAGTCAGTGCAATGTCATGTGCTCAACCTTTTCCCAGGCAACACTGTTTTTAAGGTGGGGGGAGGTGGTGGGCGTTATCACCCCTGCATTAGTGGACTGGTCCCATTTATTTCCACCAACTCCCATGCAAACTACAATACTTTCGTGACAACATGGTAATCGTGTTGTTTTTAGCAGCAATCTCCTGACTGTTGTCTGTTTCCATGGTTACAGTACAAAAAGCGGCCTAGCTTGGTTCAGGTCGGCCAAACTTGAAACAAACTCAGAGAGGTGAGGACTGTATCATCCTCTTCAGACCACCTTCATCCTCTCACTGTGTCCTCAACCTGCACTGTAGCTCCCTGATTACTGAGCTGTTTTCTGTAGAGAAACGTTGGCCTGTTGTCATGTGGTTCCTGTCCGCTACGCTGATCAGCTGATTTATCGATGCTGAACACCCTGGTGCACAGTGTCCCTCCCACCTCGTCCTCAGTGTTTGCTGTTAAAGAGCAGTGAGGGCTGTAGTCGTAACACTCAGCAGCTGCTGCTACTCGATGTGAGATGACACAAGGTTCGTCTGCACATGCTCAGTGACACCGCAAACACAGGCTGACCTGTGAAGAATGTCTGTCATGTTCATCTTTTCTTGTTAATCCAACCTTTTCCTGTTAATGTTGTTCATGTTGACAATGACGTCTTCACTCTGCACTCTCCCTGATCACTTCCCTGTGGAGGGTTTTTTTTTTTTTTATGAGTTTATCTCATGCAGCTGCAACCAGTGGTTTCACACTGTTTCACTTATCTACAGGTGGCTGTAACACAGCAAGATGTGCAACAATGCACCAACTAAGACAGTGAAGAGGATGACTATTAGCTCATAAATGTAGATGTACAAAATACTGGATTTAATCTGTTTGGCAAATTCTGAAATGATGTCAGGGATGAAAAACACTAAACAGAGAGTTTTCTCTGGTTGCAGGAAACCTCACAGGGCACCTTTAATCTTACACATCTTTTTACTTGGTTTTCAGATGTTCCTGTGGGCTTAATTTTCTGGGTTTCAAAATACTTCCTTTGCTTTTCAGGTGTGTAAACACCATCTGGTGTTTATATACCAGGATCTATATGTCTGTAATGTGTCCTCATCCCTTTTTTCAGATGCCCTTGTCATTTCCTTGTGTTTACATTCTGCTCCTGTTGAAATAGAAATCTGTTTGTAGCAGCAGATTGTGTGGAAAGGTGCTTTGATAAGCTAGGCTAACAGTTCCCCCCTCTTCCAGTCTTTGTGCTAAGCTAGGCTAAGGATGCACAGAGATGAAAAGTGATTCTTGTCCTATTGTTGTGGAGAAACAGTGATAATTTACAGCGTTTGAGTGTTTCTTTAGCAGTGTTTGTGTCTGTGGTCAGTGTTTAGAGTACAGAGGCTGAGTAGGGACAAAAGAGCTGATTTCACAGCCAGCACAGAGAGACAGATAGACAGACAGACAGATGTTATATAAGCTGCAGTGAACTCCATTAGAGCTGAATGGAGATGATTCACACACATTATCTAATTACACACAGACACACACACGCACATACAGTGACATCACCCTCTACAGAGAGATATAACACACACTCCCATCTCCTAGCAACCCCGCTTGCCCATTCCCCCCCTCTCCCCCTCTGTGTGCGTCATCAATTAAAGAGAACAGACGCAGACGAGAGACAGAGAAAGAGAGAGGCAGACAGACAGGTTTCAGCGAGGGTGTTGAGGAAGGAAACAGTTGGAAACCTTTAGTTTCCTGCAGGACATCAGGCAGCAGCAGCAGGACACTGAGACTGCAGAGGACAGAGGACAGACAGGAAGATGTTTCCACCCTCCTGACCAGGACTGACACTGACACAGATCTGCTGCTGCTGCCGTGGCAGGCCAGGACCTGGTTTCTAAAAGCCTTCTTAAATGAATGACCTTAAACTGCAGAGGTGTTTCTCAAAAGCAGTGTAAGTTCAGAGAGCCTCAGAAAAGATGGTAGGTTTATCACCAAGTCCCACCAACAGTGTTAGTTCCTGAGCCACAACCTGCTCATTTCACTCAAGTTTAAATACTAAACTCGTGTGTGTTTTGTCTTAGATTTGTGTGTGTTTTTTCTCTGACTTGTGTGTTTTTCTTGGACCCACGTGTGTTTTGTTTCAGACTTGTGTGTTTTGTCTCGGATTTGTGTGCGTTTTGTCTCGGACTTGTGCGTTTTGTCTCGGACTTGTGTGTGTTTTGTCTCTGACTTGTGTGTGTTTTGTCTTAGACTTGTGTGTGTTTTGTCTCGGACTCGTGTGTTTTGTTTCAGACTTGTGTGTTTTGTCTCGGATTTGTGTGCGTTTTGTCTCGGACTTGTGCGTTTTGTCTCGGACTTGTGTGTGTTTTGTATCGGACTTGTGTGTTTTGTCTTAGACTTGTGTGTGTTTTGTCTCGGACTTGTGTGTGTTTTGTCTCGGACTTGTGTGTTTTGTCTTAGACTGTGTTTTGTCTCAGACTCTGTCCTCTGGTCTCAGCCTTTTTAGAAGAAGTGTTTTCTTCAGTGGAGAAATGTGACTGCACTGTGTCAGCTCAGGTGCCTCCTTATTTAAATGTGGAAAAGACCAATGGTTTAAGAGGATGGACTCAGGAACATCATCATTTTCAGCCTGCAGCAAAACTGAAAAAGGAGAAGCTCCGATTATAACACAGTGAATACTGAAACAACACAGGGTCCTCCCCAAACTCTTGACACAACATTGAAAAAACATCATTGTTTAAAATATCAATGCATGCTCCAGCAGTAATATTTCTCTATCAGGCCTTTGACAGAACCTCTGAAATCCTGAGAGAAACCTTTTTTTAATTTTGTGCGAATAAGGTGAATAAAGACGTCTCTAAGGACTGAAGGGGCTTTGTAAAAATCAAAAGTACAATGCATGTGGACAGAGGTTTACATATACATATAGTCATACAGTATATATTGTTCATTAAATGAACCTGACCTGAAAGGTCAAGAGGTCACAAAAATCATTATCATCATAATCATAATCATAATCATAATCATCATGTTGGGATCAGGAAGATCCACAGGTTCAGTGGAGATCAGCAGACGTCAACATCTCTGGACCTTCCTTATAGCAGAGCTGCAATGCTCCCATGCTCCCGCAGCTGCAGCTGCAGCATTAGTGGCTGCACTGCTGTGCACCGCAGTGGTTTCCATGGTAACCACGTGCAGTGTTTGAGGTGTTGTGGCAAAATGATGTGAACTCTGCAGCTGCTTAAGTTTGTACAACTGTGGCTGATCCAGGATCAGTGTGTTTCTCTCTGCAGGGCGGAGCGCTGCTCTGTTTATGTTTCTGCCACACAATGCCTGAGGAGGGGGGGGGGGCACAGTGGTAGAGAGACAGAGACTGAACGATGGAGAGAGAAGAGCTCAGTGTAAACACAGGAAGTGGAGATTTATTTGATCACCGATAAATATCTCCTCATGCTGAGTTGTGCTCTGTTCTCACTTCATGTTCCAGCCCTGATCTGTTGTTTCTGTCAAACATATGATCAGACTCATCATTGTCACTGCAAACAACAACCTGTACAATAAAAAGCAACATGTAGGCATGAAGATTTTGCTCTCATGAGATTATTAAAAGTCTAACAACCATCTTGGCACCACACACACAAAAGCTACACATCCAAAGTTTATCCTGAATATCTTATATCCTATTTACAGAACGAGTTGATCTCACTAAACCAAGTGTCACCCTCCTATGACGTCACCCTCTGATTTGTGAACTGCCACAAGCCTCAAGTTTGTAATTTTTCCATCAGCCACCTTGGTGTTTTGAAGCCAGTATAAACCATATTTGGAGGAGAAGGTGGAGCTGAGGAGGAGTGAGGGGTGGAGCTGACCTGCTCTGTTCTCTATCCTGATAGGATTTAATTTAAAAAATTAAATCACTTAAAAAAAATTAACATCATGTTGTATTGAAGACTTGAAACTAGAGACTGAGACCATAAACTCATCAGGAAAACGTTTACTGAGCTAATAAATCAAGGGAGAAGTAGGGACATTTTCCCATAGACTTCAATACAGTTTTCTGTCACAGAACAAACCTGATTTTCTCAGACTGACATAAAAACACCACGTTTGTTGCTCAGAGTAATGATGTACAACATGTCCCATAAACATGGAAAACTGTACATATATATTGTGAATTTAACAGCTTCTGGGAATTTTATTTATGTGTAGGTGAGATTGTCTTATTTTGGCAGAGTCCGCTATTGCGTTATTGTTTCCTGTGGTAATGAAAGAAGAGTTGGATTCCTTTAGGGCTTGTCTGTTTATAGCAGAGTTTGTATTGAGAGCTGATATCAGACTCTGCAGCAGAGTAAAGCTTTAATATCCCACGGGAGCAATCTGACTTACAGCAGTCAATGTGTAATCAATACAGAAAACTACAACAATTAGTCAATGGACACAGCAGTGAATGAACAGGTTCACACATCATCTTTACATCTCATCCAGACCAACCAGAGGTGCCACAAGACACACCCTGACACGCCTAGTGTGGGTCTGCATCACTACTGTCTGTCAACCTGGGGACCACGAGAGTCCTCATCCATTCACCTGTCAGTCTGGACCAGCAATTTATTCACTGCTGTCTCTCTATGTCTGTCTGTCTCTCTCTCTCTGTCTCCCTGTGTCTCTTTCTCTCTCACTCTCTGTCCCTCTCTCTCTTTCTCTCTCTCGTCCTCTCTCTCTGCCTGTCTCGCTCTCTGCAGATGTCCAGCTATAAGCGAGCTACGTTGGACGAGGAGGAGGTGTCAGACGCTCCAGCTGAGGCAGCCTCGTCTCCTGACAGAGTGGAGGTCAGTGAATGCAACAAACACACACAGACACGCCACAGTAACACACAGTCTTGTAGAGAAGAGACGCTGTGTCTGTGAAGGAGGACGGTGGCTCAGCTCAGCCCAACACAAGGTTCACAGTCATAACTTTAGCCCATCTTCAGAAAATCTGCTAAATCTCCTGTGGCCCCCTCCTGGAGAAAGACCTGGGGGGGCTTGGACTGAAAACACAACAAGGGGCCACCTCTGTGTGGGTCCACCTCCCACAGAGAGAGGAGCAGCAGGGGCTCTGTGGAGGAGGAGGAAGAACAACTTCAGTTATACACAGACTTCAGATGTCTGGATCCATAAAAAGTCCAAACTCCGGAACCAGGTCTTGAATCCAGACTGGACTTTGTCCTGTCTTGTTCCAGACTGAGACGTCAAAATTTGACCATCACTCATTAACAGGCCACAGTTTAGCTGAGTGCCTTCAGGTACAGCACAGGAAAAGGAAACAGACCTTACCTGTAACCCAGGTGAGCTCCACCCACTTCCCAGTGTCCAATCTGGTCCTGGCTCATACTGAGTCAGCCCCTCCCTCTGTGAGTGGATCCTCCTGGACGTGTGTCAGATGAGGGCGGTTCTTGTCCAGATGTTTGTGCTCAGACTCTGGGTCTGTGTCGGTCTCTGTGTCAGGTGGGCTTCAGGAAGGGAGGTGTTGACATCCTGGGCCGGAGGACTCAGCTGGAGGTCCTGCTGTCGGTCCTGCTGCTGGCTGCCCTGCTGGCTCTGCTGGCCTGTCTACTGGTCCTGGGTCTGCGCTTCAGCTCAGGTACATACGTCACACGTACACCTGCCTCCTTCCTTATGTCCTCTTTCCTTGCCCTTTTTGTCCTAGCCCATCATCCCTCTCTGTCTCCTCATCCTCTTAACCCTGTATACCCTCCACTACCTCCTTTTCCTTTTTTACCTCCTCCTTTCCTTCCCTCCCATCCCTTTCCTTTCCATTTCCACCTTTCCTACCCCCACCTCTCCCTTCCGACCTCCTCCTTCCCTTCCCTACATTCTTATTTCCTTCTCACCTTCTCTCCGTCCATATTTCTTGTCCCCTTCTTCTCATCTCCTCTCCCACTTCACCCTTCCTACCTCTTCTTTTTTCATTATTTTTATTTCCAACTTACCTTTTCTATATTTCCTTCCCAGCCATCTCCTTTCCTTTCCTACCTATCCTTCATTCTGTTCATTATTGCTCCTCTATTCCCTCCTTTTCTTCTCAGCCCATCCCTTCCTTCCCTTCGTCCCCATTCCTCTTTTTATTTCCCTTCCTTTCCTACCTCTGCCCATCCGTCGCTACCACCTCTTTTCCTTCCCTACCTCCTTCACTCCTCTGCTACCCCCTCTTTTCCTGCCTCTACTTTCCTTTCCTTTCTTATCACCCCTCTTTTCTCTCCCATGATGCCTGCAGACAGTGGGCGTGGCCTGTGCTTGTCAGAGGCGTGTGTCACAGTGGCCAGTCAGATGGTGGAGGCGATGGACCGCAGCGCTGACCCCTGCCACGACTTCTACCAATTCGCCTGCGGAGGCTGGATGAGGAAAAACCCACTGCCTGATGGGAGGTCGCGCTGGTCCACCTTCAACAGCATCTGGGAGCAGAACCAGGCACTGCTCAAACACCTGCTCGGTAAGACAGACGGGAGAGAGAGAGAAACAGGCTGTCCAAAGTCCAGACTCAACCCTTCTTTTTCTTTTTCAGTTTCAGCTTGTTTTATTCCGTAAAACCAATTTTTATGAGTTGGAGTTGCTGCCCTGAGTTAGGCTTGTCAGGCTTCTTACAACCATAGACATCTCTCTGTAGAAGTATGTAGAGGAAACACTGCAGAAACTTGTTACCGGTAAATGTGTCATTACATGAAAGATGCAGGAAATGTGACATCAATCAAACTAAATCAGTCCTGAAGTGCAGACCTAAACATTCAAAGACCAGATGACCCACACATGGAGACTGACTTCCCCCAGTCAGGATGGAGGATTACATCACAGTCGAGACACTGAGTGAGAAGTATAGGACATGAGTCTGTCCACAAGTCCTGCAACAACACATGTTCTTCAATCCTGTACAAAACAAGATAAAATAAAAGATAAAAGATTTTTCATTTACGCTCAATCCAGAGCAGAAACAGGGAAACGATAAACCTGGATGATAATAGAAGGAGAGAACGATGACACATCTCTCACTCACTTGTTATCGCACCACTTTACCTTTTTATGATCGATATGTTGATGTTCACGTCCTGGTTCCTGTCACAGATTAAAACATGTTTAAATCATCATTGGAATGAAAACAGCAGCGATCAGGATCCGAGACTTGGTCAGGGTCAGGATCAGGTTCAGGTTCAGAGTCAGAGTCAGGGTCAGGGTCATGGCTGCCACCACACACTGTATTGTTTTTTGCCCAGAGTCATCTGAACATCTGTAGTGTTTCCTCCTGCCTGAAGTATTAAGTTCCTGTCGTGACAGTAAAGGTCAATCCAAAAACAATCAGTCAGAACAATCCAAGTGTCAACCCACCGTGACGTCACCCATCAGGCTGTAAGCTGCTGATATAAAGCCTCCGGTTTGTAAATTGGACATTAGCCATCTTGGTTTTTTGAAAACAGAATAAACCATATTTGTAGGAGAAAGTGGAGCTGAGGAGGAGTGAGGGGTGGAGCCAGTGCAGTCTGTCACACACAGTAACCACGCCCCCTAATTCATCCCCTGCTTTATGGTCCTCTAAATGGACCATCATTTAAAAAATGAACATCATGTTGAATTGAAGACTTGAAACTAGAGACTGAGACCATAAACTCATTAGGAAAACGTTTACTGAGCTAATAAATCAAGGGAGAAGTAGGGACATTTTCCCATAGACTTCAATACAATCTGACTTCTTTAACAACCAGTGGAGTCGCCCCCTGATGGTCATTAGACAGAATGAAGGTTTAAGACTCTTCAGCATTGGCTTCACTTTACAGCCCCAGCGTCCAGGTCCAGCTTTATCGACAGTTTATGATCTAATCAGAACAGTTTAAGGTTTTCTAATGATTCTGTTAATCCAAGAGCCAACAATAATTTTGTCACCTGAGGTAGAAGGAGATGAGGTTTTATAGCTCAGTGTTTTGTGGTATTTCTGTTTGAGGTTGTTGAAAGTCTTCAGCTCTTCTAGGACGGGATCTTCTCCCAGGCTCTCTCTGCTGCCTCTGACCACTTTATCTCCATGCTGTCAGAAGATAAGCCACAAAGACGGAGACTGATGTTCTCCATTGTCAAATGGTGCTGACTCAGAAAAGAGATACACAAGTTAACAATCGCTGAGAGCTCTTCTCCTTCCCACAGTGAATAGTTTGTTGCATCTCTGGTCTCTGTGGGTGTGGACCGGATCTTCACTGCAGAGACCAGGACCATTCAGTCCTGACTGTGTGTGTTGTTGTTGTTGTTGTTCTTCAGAGAACGGGACGTTTAATGGCAGCAGCGAAGCCGAAAGAAAGACCCAGTCCTACTACTTGTCCTGTCTCAACACACAGAGGATTGAGGAGCTGGGAGCCCAGCCTCTCATGGACCTAATCGCCAAGGTAACCAGCCATACACCTTGTCGCTATGGTAATTGCATCACTCAGGTACACAGGTTTAACTCCATCCAACAAAGAGTCTGTTTGTTTTTTGTTTATATCAGATTTTAAGTCACCACAGACTAATCACAAGTACAGCACACAGAGCACAGAGGGGCCCCCATAGCACTTTGGCCCCCAAAAAGAGCTAAACAGGTTCTGACTGCTGGACAGGTTAAATGGTTCAAAGTTTCTGAATCCTAGGTTTTAATGATGTTTTACTCTAGTGCCACCCACAGGACAAACTTCATGTTCACAAGGAAACCAATGACCAGAATATCATGGTCATGGTCCCAACAGTCATGGTCCCAACAGGAAGAACCAAAAAATCACCAGTGTCTGACTTACATATGTAAAGATGGTAGGGGGACTTCATCAATAACAAAGAGGAGTAACAGTGTTACAGCACAGATACACAAACCACATGTTTCATGGTTTCTCATGTACAATGTAACGTCCAAATATCGCTCAATAATCAGTGAATCCACCCATGCAGCATAAAAACTAAATCTGTATCTTAAACTATATCTTTTTACAGTTGTGCCCAATCAGGAAAACCTTAGTTTAACTTCTCCCGTTAGACTTTTTTTTTTTTACTTGAGACACAAAACTCCATGTAATCTATAAGATTTCCTGATGTACAGAGCTGCTGAAATGAATCTATTACACTGTGTTGGTCTCCTTAATATAATTCAAAGTGTGGTTCAGGAAAATAACAGTGTCAATATTGGTAAACAAATCATAGTTAAGAGGGTGTCATCAGCAAACATGTTGATGCTGTCTTTGAACAGATGTAAATGTGTTTAACAAAAGGTGATTTCAGGCTCTGGTCTCATGCATTAGATTCTCTGAACTCTCTTTAGATCGGTGGCTGGAACATGACGGGCCCCTGGGACAAGGACAACTTTATGGAGGTCCTGAAGGTGGTTTCTGGTCCATACAGAGCTCAGCCTTTCTTCAGTGTCGGAGTCAGCGCTGATCCCAAAAACTCCAACAGCAATGTCATCCAAGTAAGCCATAATCAGAAAAGACCATGAACCAGATCACAGGGTTAACCGAAGAGGGTTCACCAAATACGAAGGCGACACAAACTGATTGCGACTTTTACTCAGCCATTCAAATTGAAAAGAAAACCAATAACGCCTTGAAGGAAATTCTTCACTTGTTCTTCAACATTCACTTGTTGTATTGAGTAGTGTATATGCTAAAGTCACACTATTTAGAGTGTTATTGCCCTGCGATGGTTTGGGGTGGAACATCATCCTGTCACTCATGAATGAAGTTAGTTCAGATCTGGATCAGTCTGAGCCTTTGACTGGAGCATCGCTGCTTTACTTCTGTGTGTTTATCCATCCATTCTCATCCTCCATCTTTGATAGTGACGTCTAGAGTCACGTCTCTACATGGGACACTCCTATTGGCTCCAGTGGGTGATGTCACAGCCAATCAGAGTGTCTCCTTCAGAGGCCTAGCTGTCAGCTGCTTGTAGCCAAAGTCAATGGGATCAATCCTGTATTTTTCTGATCTCAGAGTGAGGAGAAGTTGCTCTGAGTTTATTGTAGTAACAGAATAAAGACACAGAGACATAGACAGAAGAATATGGTGGTCATAGTCACTGTGACATCATAATGTCCTGAAAAACGTATATTCATTATTCAACACTGATTGTATCTTACAACATCGATTTTAGTTGAATTCTGAATCTTGAGATTGATAATAAAAGTAATCATCAGTGGCTGAAAGGTCCAGGTGCTGGTCCAGGTGTTTTTGAGGCTGACATATCTGTAGTATATGTGTGTGTTGGTCAGATCTGATGATCTGTGGTAATTTATTAATTCACCTGTTAACCTCCTTTGCAGGTGGACCAATCAGGGCTCTTCCTGCCATCCAGGGACTATTACCTCAACAAAACAGCCAATGAGAAGGTTAGAATTCTTCTGGTCAAGTTTATTGGATTTTATTTGTTATTTCATCACAAAGATGATATGAGAACCAGAATCTTTTCCTGTTGTGTCTGCTGGTCCAGGTGCTGGTGGCATACCTAGACTACATGGTGGAACTGGGGATGCTACTTGGGGGGGAGAGGAGCTCCACTCAGCTCCAGATGCAGCAGATTCTAGAATTTGAGACGGCGCTTGCCAACATCACTGTCCCACAGGACCAGCGCCGTGATGAGGAGAAGATCTACCACAAGGTCACCATCGCTGAACTACAGGTTAGGACGAGTGGATTTAAAGTGGATTTAAAAGTACTTGCACTGATCTGTTTGGAGGGTGAAGCTGCTGTTCCTCACTTCCCCTCAGTGGGCTGGAGGGGGGCAGCTCAGAGAATATAGTCTGTGCAAAACAAGGAGGCATAGTTCAAACTTTCAACATATCACTAAATAAATCTGCTCCAAATGTACTAAATCAAAAATACAAATATCTCTAACAACAAATTATTGTCTGTGAGTGAAATGAGTTGATTACATGTAGTGACCTGAAGTCACTGAAGCCAAGTGAATTCAGCTGTAGCTTTGAGCTAAGCCCTGTTTTTGCGTTTATATTTAGGAAAGTTAAAGTGAAAGTTGTACCAAAGTGATTTTGTTTGTTCTGTATCACTGGATGTGCTGACAACTATCACTGGATCACTGCCTGAGGAGCTGGTTGTGTCATAGTGTCTCAGATCATGACTCAGAGTTTGACCCTGATGTGAGTTTCAGATGTTTTTGGTACATATTGTGAATTTTGGAAATTGATATTTAGTGACTCGTAAAATGACCTTATTCATCTGATTTGGTTTAGGAATCAGTGTGTTTTGATATATGTGAATAAATGGAGCCAGTAATATAAGACCTGAGGAGCCCTCAGTGAAAAATGTTGTAGCTCACAGGGTGGACTCACAGCAGGTGAAGTTTTATACACAGTTTTAATAGATGTTGGTTTGTAGGGGAGATTTTATTAGGAGGATGAACTGAGATCAAACCTGAACCAAAACTATCTGCACATGTCGTCCTGTCTTCACAGCCCCTGCAGTGTTTGTACTAATGAAATGTGAGTTTCATTTAGTGCATTTGCAGCAGATTGTATACAAGTGATGTGTTAGTGTGTCTGCAGTGTGTCTTTAAACAGCTGATTAAATGAGAGGAGGAGCAGTGGTCTGACACTGTATGTGTTGGACTGCACTCGTCTCTGTTGCAGCTCTCTGTCCTTCAGGGCTGCAGATGCTTCTGGGGTCACCATGGCGACTGTTGCCATGAGCTGCTGTTGCTATGTGCCTGCATCTCTGAGAGAGAGCGAGGTTAGATAACAGGTTCTTATATAAACAGGGCTGATATGAGCGTGAGGGAGACTTCAGACACAGTACCTGTCAGAGCAGGTAAATCAGGGAGTCCAGTGGAGTGACAGTAAAGTGACAGTAGAGACACCAGTCAGCTGACTGTGGAGCAGCTTTTCTGCTTTCATAACTGAGTCATATGTCCAGTAACAATGAAGAATCATCAGCAGCTTGGAGCTTTTACTCATATGTTGTTGTTTTTTTTTTTTTGTTTGTTTGTTTGTTTGAATCGCTCACGCGCGCACACTTTTTTTTACCACAGACTGTGGGACTTTAGTGCACAATGCAGATTTAATACCTGTGACACGCACACACTCCCATTAGCATCATTAGCACACCTGGGCATCTTACGTAAATGCTAAGCCAAGGCTAATTTATCTGATGGCTTATCAGCTAGTTCAGGAGCTAAGATGCTAACATATAAGTATAAAAGAGAAGCACAGACACCTTGTGATCTGTTAGTGAACCAACAACAAGTCAGATTATCTGCCTGACATTTGCAGGGAAAATCTGTCACTTGTAAAGAGGCCACGCACGCCGTTGCACCATAAGCCTTAATAAAATAAGTTAGGGGAAATATCTGTAGAGACAAAAAACATTTTTTGTTCCAGGCTGTAAACATGTTTATTTCTGCTGTAGAGTATTGGTTTTAAGATTAAAGAAACAGATAATAGATTCAAAAAGATTCAAATCAAAGACAGAAACAAGCTCTGATAGATCAGACAGATCCAACAGTAGAACAGTAGAACAGTAGCGACTATGCTGACGAAGCCCTGATGTAAATGAACTGAGAGCTGGAGCAGGCCTCAGTTTTAATCAGCTGATTGATAGAGGTCTGAGGCTCCAGCACCTGTTTGTTTCACAAACTACACTCTTATAGATGTCTTTGATATTAATATTGATTATTTCTCTTTTTTTGTCACACTCTCACATGCACCACTGACAACACAACACAACACAAACACCTGCCAAATTATTGATTTATTAGTTGTTAGTTTTTCTTCATTTTCTCCCTCTTCCATGTTTGATATGTTTTTCATATTGTTCTGCAGCAGACACACTGTAGTTGACTGAAGCCTCAGTGGGACAAAAGACCAGATCACAACTGTGTCTTCAGAGTCAAACTACACAAAAACATTTGTTCTCTCACTTTTATCTGTGGACAGTAGGTTGAACAGAAGGAAAGTGACTTGTACTCAGGCTGTGGTTCGAGGTACTTGTACTTCACTTGTGTGTGTGTGTGAGTGTGCTGTTCTTCGACTCCATCACAGTCTCAGCCCTGTACGCAGCACCTCCTGCAGGACAAAAGAGTTAACCCTCTTTTTATAGATACTGTTGAGGAGCTGCACCATAACCGTTTTATACACATCTGTCACACGATGATGTGAGTGATGAATAGACTTGAAGACTAATGCCAATAAATAGTCATAGTTTGGACTCAGTCTGTCTATGTTTGTCGTCACCTGGTTCACATATTGACCATAAACACCAGGATTGTGCTGAGATTTAAAGTTCAGTCTTTATCTCAACAAATCGCTCAACAAATGTGTATGATCAGTGTCAAATGATTAAAAGCTCCAGAAGAGCTACTAAACAGAGCCTGTGGTGAGGCTGCTCTGTCAGCCCACATGTGTTTGTTGGAGTGGTTTTGTCTCTGCACAGTCTCCAGGTTTTAGAGTTTGACTGTTTGAAGCAGACAGCAGGGATTAATTTTTCATCTCAGCATCTCCCCCCAGGTGGTGGAGTCTGTTCCAACGTAAAGGATTAATGATGGGAGACAGACAGACTGAGGACAAACTGAGAGACAGACTGAGGGACAAGCTGAGAGACAGACTGATAACAACTGAGGACAAACTGAGAGACAGATTAATGTGGTTCACAGTAAGACACATCTTTAGCTACTCGTCCTTTTAACAGGTCAAACTCTGGTGGAATCTTGAGACCAAAACATCAACAGTTGCGTTAGAAAATGTCAAAAAAGCCTGTGGACATAAAAACTGAAGGAGGGGGGTCACTACAACTCCCAAGATGCATTTCACCAACAAACCAAATCAAATCACAAAGCTGAACTTCTCTCATTTCTACAAAGAGTAATCTTTAGTTTCTGCTCGCCGATGTCAGTCAGCACAGAACAGTGACTTTGAATCATTCACTTTCTGATCCTGATCAACAACAGTTGGGTTGTTCTGTGTGTCACACATCAAATGAACAGCTGCAGGACTGACCAGCTCTTCCTCTGGTGCTCGGCCTCTCTTGTTGTTTCCTGTTTCAGCTGCTGGCTCCGGCTGTGGAATGGTTGGACTACCTGTCATCCTCTCTGTCTCCTCTGGAGCTGAACGACACTGAACCCGTCGTCCTGTATGCCAGAGAGTACCTGCAGCAAGTGTCTGACCTCATCAACAAGACTGACCGCAGGTCTGTAATCCAACATCCTGTAGAGAGTCTGAGGGCTTCATATAAGCCCACATCAGAACCAGGTCCCACCCAGATCCACAGTCCCTGAGAACAGGAGAAAAGTCTGTCATTAGAAAACCATGTTAGCATCACAGAACACAACCTCTGCATTTACTCAGATGATGAAAATCAATAGAAACAGCCAATGAACAAGGCCTGCGAAGGTTGTGTACAGGGACTGGACTGTTCACAACACACCTGCAGCACATACCCCAGACCTGCAACCCAGGAGCCACGCCCCCTAATCCATCCCCTGCTTTCTGGTCTATTTTCCTCTAAATGGACCATCATTTAAAAAATGAACATCATGTTGTATTGAAGACTTGAAATTAGAGACTGAGACCACAAACTCATTAGGAAAACGTTTAGTAAGCTTCTCAAGAGAGAAGTAGGGACATTTTCACATGGACAATCTATGATCCATACACTGGAGTTCTTCCTGCTGATGTGATGCAGCAACAATCTGTAACTGTTTAGAAGAAGAAATGTCAATGTGCGAACTTCAGGAAGCTGAGAGTGGTTTGTGCTGTAGCCTTAGCAGACCTCTCATTATCCATTAAAGTGATTAATAGATAATAAGAATGTAATCATTGATGACCCACCACAGCACTTGGTCTGAACCGGCCTGACGTGTCAGAGATGAGGAGAGGATTTCAGGTCGTCTGCTTCCCCCTGGCTGCTACTGCTGCCATGACAGGTTTCAGGTCCAGGCTGAAACGTCTCAGCAGCTGTTGACTGGATTGTGATTGGGTTTTTGCTGTGGTTTGCTAATCCTCTAGCATGATTTCTGTCTGTCTGTCTGTTCAGTCTGTTGAATAACTACATGATTTGGACCTTGGTTCAGAAGAATGTGGCCAGTTTGGACCAACGCTTCGAGAACGCTCAGGACAAACTGCTGGAGAGTCTCTATGGAACCAAGAAGGTACTTTTACTCCAGATGCTACTGCTACCGCTACTCTAACTACTACTGATACTACTACGACTTACACAGTTATTTCTCTCACTGCAGCAGGTACAAGTACTTGATGGTCACCATGGTTTGTAATCCTCCCTCAGAGGTTGTCAGAATCCAGGTCCTGTTGTTGGAACTGTGAGCTGTTAAAGCTTTAACTATTTCTAACCGGGCCAAATGTGTCTTTAACTTCCTATCTTTGAGTGGTAATAACTGGGAGTATGTGGTTCTAAGTGGAACCAAATGGTTGTGCTTTGGTGGTTCAGACTTGCTCTTACTGGTTTTGGACTCTGGAACATGCAACTCTGCATTTAGATTCTGACTGGGTCTAAAGGGCAGTGGAAGGTTCTACCTGCAAATAATTTGGTAGTGGTTCTAACTGGCTGTTGCAGGTTTTGGACCCCAGGAACTACCTGTGCTGGTGTTAATGGGGAGTTTTCTGTAAATGGGTTTCAACTTCCTGTAACTGGCTCTACTTCTTTTACTAGTTTTAATTGCATGTAGCAGCATCTTGTTGTAATTTGGTGAAACTGGTTCTTATGGATTACAACTGGATGTGGGCCACAGGAAGCTGTGTCTGTGCTAATTGTTGTACCTGGTTCAGACTGGCTGTACCTGGCTCTAACTGTTTGTTTGTTGTAGTCCTGCACCCCACGCTGGCAGACCTGCATCGGGAACACGGACGACACTCTGGGCTTCGCTTTGGGCGCACTCTTTGTTAAGGCGACATTCGACAAACACAGCAAAGAGATAGTGAGTCACCACAGTTTACACCTGCAGAAATAATGGGCTCTATCTGGTTACTAATGCATGAACAGGTGGTCCAGGATCTGACACAGGTTAAAATTAAGTCCACCTGACTGTATCTGTCTTTCCTCAGGCCGAGGAGATGATCAACGAGATCCGCTCAGCGTTTAAAGAAGCTCTGGATCAACTCAGCTGGATGGACGGCGAGACCAGGCAGGCTGCAAAAGACAAGGTACAAACACAGGTGGACAGAAGACGGGTAGAGTTAAAAATAATGATTGGTCTAACTATTTCCGTCTGCCCCCCATTAGGCAGATGCCATCTACGATATGATCGGATTCCCAGAATTCATCCTGGACCCCAAAGAGCTGGATGATGTTTATGACGGGGTGAGTGACAGGTGTCCATATTCACTCATTCTCCTGAGTGTTTGGGTTCAGTGCAGCAGCTGGTGTCTGCTGCCCCCTGCTGTTACACAACATCACACCCATGTTATAACATCTCTGTTGTGTTGCAGTATGATGTGTCGGACGACAGCTTCTTCCAGAACATGTTGAACTTCTACAACTTCTCAGCCCGAGTGATGGCAGACCAACTGAGAAAGACTCCCAACAAAGACCAGTAATTCTGAAACAGACCAGTAACACGCACCAGCACAACAAACATAGACCACTAATAGTCACAGACAAATACTCACATCTAATCAGGGGTTGTGTTCACAAAAGATCTTGTGGCTAAAAGGATTCCTGAGTCACTGAAACAGCTCACAGTCAGTCACCTGCTGCTATTAAGAGCATACTTTGATAATAGTGAAGTAAATAATGATCCAGTTTCAATTCATCATGAAATTTAAACAATCCAATAACCCAGGAGGTGAAGGTTTACATGCTCTTCAGTCTCTGGTTTGAATTGTTATCGTGGAAGAAGCATGAAACCACCAGGAATCTGGGACGGCCTTCGCACTCACTGAACCCAATGACCAGCACGTCATTTCCTGAAATCTGACACATTTATAAAACTAAAATGCTAAAAAATAAATCTCTGTAAGTGTCTTAAGGTGAGGAAACTCTCTCCTCTCCTTGTTTACTCCCCTCTCCTCCTCTCCTTGTTACCTCTCCTCCTCCAGGTGGAGTATGACTCCTCCTACAGTTAACGCCTACTACATGCCCACTAAGAACGGCATCGTCTTCCCTGCTGGGATCCTACAAGCTCCTTTCTACGCCCAAGACCACCCCAAGTCTGTTCATCTCTAGATCTGTCTGTCTGTTAGTCTGCTTCTCTGTCTTGCTGCCTGCCTGTCTGTCAGTCTGCTTCTCTGTCTTGCTGCCTGCCTGTCTGTCAGTCTGCTTGTCTGTTTTTGTTGTCTTGTCTTGTCATCAACTTATGATTTATTACATTACACAAGTATGTACAAATTTATCACAAGTAATTGTTTATAATGTCCTGATTCATGAACAACAGAGGATGAACCCTTTTCAATGACTTAAGCCTCTAGGGAACATGAGTAGGACTTTATTCTCTGGACCTTTAATGGGTTTGGAGAAACTTCTTTAATGTGCTTTAATGAACTTTTCAGGGCGTTGAACTTTGGTGGAATCGGGGTTGTGATGGGTCACGAGCTCACTCACGCCTTCGATGATCAGGGTGAGTCTGAACCACTGGTCTTGTCTACTTCCTGTCAGGGTCAGCCATCAATGTTCAATGCACTCTGACTGTGGATGCTAATCTGGGGTCTCAATTGCACCAAATCTCTGTGTTGGGACATAATTATGTTTTACTTACTGATTCACAAACAGTCACTCACTCATATCTGCTGACTGCCTTGTGGTGGTTCATGCTCATTAAGGTTTGATGGATGTTCAAAGTGATTGCTTACTTTATTTTCACTGAAGTTTGCCAGATGAGAGGATGTCAAATGTAATGTCAGTTGCATATCAGGTGAAATACTTAGTGTTGTGATTGTTTACTTCACGATGTACTCTGTAACATCTGAGTTTGTTGTTTTACTGGCTTGTCTTGTTCTTCATTGTGGGCACTCATGCAAACTATTTACTCTTGCACATTTGGTCTAAAACTACAGGAAGTGTTTGGTCAGTTTACTTTTTCCATCATCTTCACTTTTCCATCATCAAAATGTCCCTCCCTCTGTCCATCAGGTCGTGAGTACGATAAAGAGGGTAACTTGAGGCCATGGTGGCAGAACTCGTCTGTGGAGGCATTTCGTCAAAGAACAGAGTGTATGATGGATCAGTATAGCCACTACACCATCAATGGAGAGCACATCAATGGAAAACAGACACTCGGCGAAAACATCGCTGACAATGGAGGACTGAAGGCTGCGTATCACGTTAGTACCACCATGTTAAATAAAACTGTTCTAAACTGAGTCCATCTGAGGTAACAGAACATCACATTGTGTTTTACATGAGCACACGTGACACTGGTTTTCTTCTTCAGGCCTATCAGACATGGGTCAAAAGAAATGGAGATGAAAAGAGACTTCCTGCTGTCAACCTGACCAATGACCAGCTCTTCTTTGTGGGATTTGCCCAGGTAAACAACAGCAGCTCTGATGTAGAGTCAGTTTATATGCAGATGACAGAGGGATTTATGCGCCTGTTGCCATCAAACCTCAGCAACACAAAGAATCATCAACATAGCTGATTCTGTCATGAGTGTAGTTAAATGTAGGGAAAACTGTTGGTATGTTGCTGTGCTTCACGTTTCCTCATCCAGTGATGCAATGATAACTGGTCAAACAAAACTAGAGAATCAGCTCTTTCTAACAAGCCCTGATTTGTCCTGTGTGACACTGACTTCAGTGATAAACTCATGAAGGAAGTCAGTTCAGATCTGGATCAGTCTGAGCCTTTGACTGGAGCATTGCTGCTTTACTTCTGTGTGTTTAT